>JAJPUD010007467.1:0-18949 GCA_023553655.1 Myrmecobius fasciatus | reverse complement strand
GAAAAAGAAATAGAACAAGCTATTAACCAACTCCCTAAAAAAAAAACTCCAGGGCCAGATGGATTTACATGTGAATTCTACCAAACATTCAAAGAACAATGAATTCCAATACTATACAAACTATTTGAGAAAATAGGGACAGAAGGTATACTGCCAAATTCCTTCTATGAGACCGAAATGGTGCTGATAGCTAAACCAGGTAGGGTGAAAACAGAGAAAGAAAACTATAGACCAATTTCCCTAATGAATATTGATGCAAAAATTTTAAATAAGATATTAGCAATGAGATTACAGAAAGTCATCCCCAGGATAGTACACTATTACCAAGTAGGATTTATACCAGGGATGCAGGGCTGGTTCAATATTAGGAAAACTATTATCAAACTGTGCATACCCTTTGACCCAGCAGTGTTTCTATTGGGTCTATATCCCAAAGAGATCTTAGAGGAGGGAAAGGGACCCACATGTGCAAGAATGTTTGTGGCAGCCCTTTTTGTAGTGGCTAGAAACTGGAAACTGAAGGGATGCCCATCAATTAAGGAGTGGCTGAATAAATTATGGTATATGTATGTTATGGAATATTATTGTTCTGTAAGAAACGACCAGCAGGACAATTTCAGAGAGGCCTGGAGAGACTTGCATGAACTGATGCTGAGTGAAACGAGCAGAACCAGGAGATCATCATGCACAGCAACAACAATATTACATGATGATCAATTCTGATGGACATGGATCTCCGCAATTAAGAATTGTCTCAAACCAGTTCCAGTTGTTCACTGAAGAAAACCATATACACCCAGAGAGAGGGATATGAAATATGGACCACAACATAACATTTTCATGCTCTCTATTGAGGTTTGCTTGCATTGTGTTGCCTTTCTCTGATTTTCTTTTTTTTCTTGTAGATAGGATTTTTCTTGCATAACTTGTCAAGTATTTCAACATTATTAACATGTAGTGGATTTCTTGCCATCTATGGGAGGGGAGGGGACTGGGGGTAAAATTTGTAATGGAAAGCTTTGTAAAGATCAATGCTGGGGAACTACCCATACATATGTTATACAAATAAAAAGTTTTAATAAAATATATATATATATATTAGGAAAACTATGAGTATAATCAATTATATTAATAACCAAACTAACAAAAAATATATGATTATCTCAATAGATACAGAAAAAGCATTTGATAAAATCCAACACCCTTTCCTATTAAAAACACGAGAGAATATAGGAATAAATGGGTTTTTCCTTAAAATGATCAGTAGCATCTATTTAAAACCATCAGCAAGCATCATATGTAATGGAGACAAACTAAAACCATTTCCAATAAGATCAGGAGTGAAACAAGGCTGCCCACTGTCACCATTACTATTTAATATTGTATTAGAAATGTTAGCTTTAGCAATAAGAGAAGAAAAGAGATAGAAGGAATTAGAGTAGGTAATGAAGAAACCAAATTATCACTCTTTGCAGATGACATGATGGTATACTTAAAGAACCCTAGAGACTCAACTAAAAAACTATTAGAAACAATTCACAACTTTAGCAAAGTTGCAGGATTCAAAGTTAATCCACATAAATCATCAGCATTTTTATATATTACCAACAGAATTCAGCAGCAAGAGATACAAAAAGAAATTCCATTCCAAATAATGGATGATAGTATAAAATATTTGGGAATCTATCTGCCAAGGAAAAGTCGGAAACTATATGAACTAAACTACAAAGCACTTTCCACACAAATAAAATCAGACCTAATCAATTGGAAAAACATTAAGTGCTCATGGGTAGACAGAGCAGAATATAATAAAAATGACAATACTACCCAAACTAATCTACTTATTTAGTGCCATACCAATCAAACTCCCAAGAAATTATTTTACAGATCTAGAAAAAATAGTAGCAAAGTTCATTTGGAAGAACAAAAGGTCAAGGATTTCAAGGGAATTAATGAAAAAAAAGACAGATGAAGGTGGCCTTGCTGTACCAGATCTAAAACTATATTATAAAGCAGCGATCATCAAAACCATTTTTTACTGGCTAAGAAAAAGAGAAGTGGGTCAGTGGCATAGGACATGTTATCAGGACAATCTAGGCAATAACTTTAACAATTTAGTGTTTGATAAACCCAAAGACCCCAGCTTTTAGGATAAGTACTCACTATTTGGCAAAAACTGCTGGGAAAATTGGAAACTAGTGTGGAAGAAATTAGGGCTTGACCCACACCTAACACCACACACCAAGATAAGATCTAAATGGGTTCATGATGTAGGTAATAAAGAGTGATATTGTAAGCAAATTAGAGGAATGTAGTATAGTTTACCTCTCAGACCTGTGGAGATGGAATAAATTTATGTCCAAAGAAGATCTGGAACTCCTAATTGAACACCAGATGGATAATTTTGATTATATTAAGTTAAAGTTTCTATACAAATAAAACTAATGCAGACAAGATTAGGAGGGAAGCATCAAATTGGGAAATCATCTTTACATTTAATGGTTCTGATAAAGGTCTCATTTCTAAAATATATAGAGAATTGTCTCATATATATAAGAATTCAGGGCACTCTTCAATAGATAAGTGGTCAAGGGATATGAACAGACAATTTTCAGATGATGAAATTAAAACCATCTCTAGTCATATGAAAAGTTGCTCCAAATCACTATTGATCAGAAAAATGCAAATTAAGACAACTCTGAGGTACCACTACACACCTGTCAGATTGGCTAAAATGACAGGAAAAGATAACGATGAATGCTGGAGGGGATGTGGGAAAGCTGGGACTCTAATACATTGTTGGTGGAACTGTGAACGGATCCAACCATTCTGGAGAGCAATTTGGAGCTATGCTCAAAAAGCTATCAAACTGTGCATAACCTTTGACCCAGCAGTGTTTCTATTGGGTCTATATCCCAAAGAGATCTTAGAAGAGGGAAAGGGACCCACATGTGCAAGGATGTTTGTGGCAGCCCTTTTTGTAGTGGCTAGAAACTGGAAACCGAAGGGATGCCCATCAATTGGAGAGTGGCTGGATAAATTATGGTATATGAATGTTATGGAATATTATTGTTCTATAAGAAACGACCAGCAGGACGATTTCAGAGAGGCCTGGAGAGACTTGCATGAACTGATGCTGAGTGAAACAAGCAGAACCAGGAGATCATCATACACAGCAACAACAATATTACATGACAATCAATTATGATTGGCATGGCTCTCTGCCACAAAGAATTGTCTCAATCCAGTTCCAATTGTTCACTGAAGAAAACCATATACACCCAGAGAGAGGGATATGAAATATGGAACACAACATAACATTTTCATGCTCTCTATTGAGGTTTGCTTGCATTGTGTTGCCTTTCTCTGATTTTCTTTTTTTTTCTTGTGGATAGGATTTTTCTTGCACAACAGCTTGTCAAGCATTTCAACATTATTAAAACGTAGTGGACTTCCTGCCATCTAGAGGAGGGGAGGGGACTGGGGGTAAAATTTGTAATGGAAAGCTTTGTAAAGATCAATGCTGGGGAACTACCCATACATATGTTATACAAATAAAAAGCTTTAATAATAAAAAAAAAGAATTTTATGAAATCTGAGGCAGCTATATGGCATAGTGGATAGAGTACAGGCCCTGAAGTCAGGAGGAGTTGAATTCAAATTCTACCTCAGACATTTAATGCTTATTAGCATGTGTGATCCTAGACAAGTCACTTAACTTCCATTGCCTCACAAAAAAAAATATTATGAAATTGAAGGGATCCTCGAACCATTTCTTATCCCTTCTGTATGAATTTAACCTTACCTAACCTTCCAAAATATATGAATTCTTTCTAGTGATTGATTACATTAAAGCATTGAGGCTTTTCTTTTATATAGCATGAGCACATGTTTATTTTAAATACTTAGCTTAATGTGTTAAGGTATCATCAAGGACAGATATATCTGGAAAAGAAGGGGGATCAGCCAGGAAGGGAGATTAAGTGTTAACAGTTGGGTAGTCTGATTATAACATGAAATATTGCAGAGAACAGCATAATGGATTGATCCTCTAAAGAAGATTTATAGAAGCAAATAGATAACAATAACATTGAAAATACAATTAACTCATAGACAAGAAGGGAAGGCTGGATTGAGATTTGTACCAAGAAAAAGCTATAGAAGGAAGGAAAGAAGGAAAGAAAAAAAGAAAGAAAGGAAGGAAGGAAGGAAGGAAGAAAAAAGAAAGAAAGAAAGAAAGAAAGAAAGAAAGAAAGAAAGAAAGAAAGAAAGAAAGAAAGAAAGAAAGAAAGAAAGAAAGAAAGAAAGAAAGAAAGAAAGGAAGGAAGGAAGGAAGGAAGGAAGGAAGGAAGGAAGGAAGGAAGGAAGGAAGGAAGGAAGGAAGGAAGGAAGGAAGGAAGGAAGGAAAGAAGGAAGGAAGGAAGGAAGGAAGGAAGGAAGGAAGGAAGGAAGGAAGGAAGGAAAGAAAGAAAAAAAGGAAAGAAAGGAAGGAAATAAAGGAAGGAAGGAAGGAAGAGAGAGAGGGAGGGAAGAAGGAAGAAAAGGAGGGAAGAAAGAAGGGAGGGAGGAAGGAAGGAAGGGAAAAAGGAAAGTCAGTGCTATTATCCCCCATTTTAGAGGTGGGGAAAGTAAGGCCAATAGAGGTTAAATTACTTGCCCAGGATTGGGTATAGCTAATAATTATATGAATCTGAATTTGATCTCAGGTCTTTTTGACTTCACAACCACTGTACTACTACTTAGCTTCTAGTTTCTGACTTGTCACAGCCACTATTTAGTTATTCCTGCCCAGAAATTAATTAAAATAAGAAATATAAGTTCAAAGTAGGAATGGATGTACTCTAAAACCCCTTCCTATGATCCCCTTAAGCTCACCTCTCAAAAACAAACAATATGAATAAATTCCAATGTATCAATTATATAGACTGCAGAGATGCCTATTTGCATTACAGAAAGGTCCCTTCACTTTATGAAGGAATTTGCTGCTCCATTCCCTATAAAGCAGGCTTCCTTGGTTCCTTTTAAATATGATTTGATTTACAAAATCCAATTTATACCCATAGGAATATATATATATATATATATACTTTGCAAGCTGGTACTCTAAGATGTTATCTCTAAAGCTAGCTGACCTAACAGGTGTTTTTCTCTTTTCTATAGACTTTTCTGAATCTATGATACCATCATTAAGCTGCAGGCCGTAGACATCACCCTTTAAACCAGCTGTGTCAGAGAACCAGGCACTATTTACTGATCCTCTGATGTGCCGTAGGAAAGCAGCAACCCAAAAAGTAACAGATGTTAACTGTTTGAAATCCTGTTAACAGATCCAAGTCTCATCCAGGCTAATGTGCTCCCACTGTAAGGTATTTATTCAAATACAGTATCTCATTTCACCTGCAGCCGTTCAATTCAAAAGTGTATCTAGCATTTAACTCCTGAGTTTTCAGCTCATGTGATGTTGATGCTGTGCCTACTGCCATAGGTAACACATAAATACCTTGAACTTGACATATCCATTAGGTTCAATATTCATTCCACAAGAATTTCTATGCTTGCTATGTACAAAATGGTGCTATATACAGGGCTATGTGTGGAAATCTTGTTCCTATTGGGCTCTTCAAATAATTATGGAGTAAAAAAATTATAACCTGCTAATGAAAAATATTCCATTATTGGTTGCTGTCCTGACTGGTTGTTAAGATATTTTCATGGGAAATCTAAAAATAAAGAGTATATTTCTATTACTACTACTACTAATATTAATATAATTTATATATTATTTCATAATATGTAATAATTAATATTAATATAACAAATAGTATCATATATTTAATCAAAGGAAACAATTATCCATGAATATAAAATATAAGAAATATTAAATGGGTAATAAAGAATAAAGCACCACCATATTGGGAGGAGGGAGCCACTTCTTTGGGGTGGAGTCATCTTCATTTGTGTCTTATTACTCTATTAGGATATAAGATCCATGAGGATATGGACAATGTATGATGAGAACTGAATTTTTCTCAGCATGTAATATAATCCTCGGCATACAGAAAGATGTAAGTGATTGTTGAATGAATGACTATGAAAAACTTCATAGAAGTTTGGGACATTAAGAAATGTTAATGTTGGGGTAGAAAAAAAAGGAAAGGAATGACACATGATTATCTAGAGAGGAGGAAAGCAAAGACTCAGAATTTACAATCAGTTATACAACAGGTATTCATTAAGCACTTATCATATGGCAGAAACTTTCCCATAGAAGGGATTTTTGTTCACTTTTGTATCACCCTTCATGACCCCATTTGAGGTTTCTTGCAAAGATATTGGAGTTATTTGCCATTTCCTTCTTTAGCTCATTTTACAGATGGAAACTGAGGCAAACAGGATTAAGTGATTTGCCTAGAGTCATATATCTAGGAAGTACCTGAGGCCAAGTTTTAGCATAGGTCTTCTTGACTTCAGACTGGACACTCTCTCCACTGTACCATCTAGCTGCCATATTCTAGGAATACAAGAAATCATCCTGTTCTCCCCTCATTCTGCTTCTGAAAGACAACATTGCTATATATCCCCGAATACATCAAATACATTAAAAGATGGTTTCTCATGTGGAATTGAAATAAAACTTCATTCACCCAAAGGCAGAAATATTTTCTAGTAGATAGGGCAATACTTAAAAATATGGGTTTTATTTGTCCTATTTGGGGCCTTACCCTGTATGCAATTCAGGCAAAATAGAAAAAGTAAAAACTATTTGGCCATCTCTTAAGCAGATTTCCCAAGTGTAGTGATACATTTTCAACCAGGGCTCTCAAATGTGGTTCAAGTAAAATGTTAGTCCATTAACATTCTTGAGCAATATGCTATGAAGTATACTTGCAGACACACAAGAATGAAAACTGAATCTTAAGCAAAGAATGGCGCCAGAGAAGAACTGGGCCCAGTTATCAGTAGGAGGGCCAAAGCCCACCTCTCAGCTTCATATGGGGTGGATAAGAGCATTGTGCAACTAAAAAAGCTGGCTCGTTAACTCCCTGTCTCCCCATCTGACAGCAGAATAAAAGCTTGTTTACTCACCAGGCCCTACAATTTCTCCAGATGTTTTGTGGTCAGAGATCCATCCCTAAACTCATTCTACCCTCTTTGCCAGGAAATTGTACACAAAGTTTATCCAAGAAGAGAATGGCTTTTCACTAAGGCACTTAAGTGGCATTAAGAAATGTGTTTGGTCAGAGATCAAGGAAGAAAATAACACTGTGGGATATTGGGGACAGAGTAGTTTATACACAATAATTCTCTGGCTATGGTCAGTAAATATTTTGGTATCTGTGACCTAAAATGCAATTTTCAGGTAAGAGAAAATATATATGATATAGAAGAAAGCTGTTTGAATGGGAGGCAGGGTATTCAGCTCTTATGTATCCACTCTAGCAAAATCCTGGATTTTTAACAAGACTAAATGATCACAAAATCCAATGGGAAAAAAAAGAAGCAAATTCTTCAACCCCAAAACTGTGCAAGAGATTAATTAGAATTCTGAGGGCAATAGGAAAGGAAGAGTAGCAGCACTCCACTGTGACCATAGACTGGTCAGAGACATATGTAGACTGCAAGGTTCTCTAATCAAAGACAGCAAAAGCACAGGGCTCTTCTGATAAAATTCTAGGGTAGTCAGAAAGCCCCAAAGTCCTGGAAATGCTATAGCCAAAATCTGAAGTTCCCACAGAAAAGAAAAAAAAAATACTGTAACCATCTAGAAAGAAGTAACTCAAGCAGCAAGAAGTAAAGTCAGAATAACATAGTAATAGACACTATAAATGCTTGTTATTGTTGTTATTATTATAAGAACAGACAACTTCAACTACAAATAAGAGATCTTAGAAAACAGTATTACAACCGTGTGGGACAGGATCGTTCATAAAAATTATCAGAGACTCTCAAGAGTAAGAAAAAGCAAAAAGTGGTTTATTACAATATCAGGAGAAAGGACATCTTCCATCTGACAAGGTGTTTGTCAGTAAAGAAGTACAAAACATAAACTGCAAAACAAAAGATTAAATAGTTCCTGAATGCAGAAGTCTCTCTCTGAAGCCCCCACACTCATGTTTGACCTTTTCTCCCATTGTTTGGGAGAGTCCAGGCTTACATTCTAATTGCTCAAATCTAGCCGCAAAACAAAAGAAAATAAATTAATAATAATAAACTCCTCCAATAAGAGAATTCAAAGCCATCATCATCTTTAAATGCTAACTAAGAGGCAGAGGAAAAACTGGAGGACATAACTTTTAGCAATAGCTGTATTTATTATTATAAAGTTTCATTATGGCTATTTTTCTATGAAAGGGTCTTCACTCAGTTAATTACTCATACAACCAAGAATGGCACCTTATCAAGCTGAGTGTAATCTTACAAGGAAGAAAATATGGATCTTTCATGGAATAAAGGAATTCCCAGTTTTTCTGATGACAAAAACATAACTGTTGGAACTTTGAAATACAAACAGACAAATCTAGAAAACCTATAAAATTAAAATTATTTGAGCAATTAAAAGAATGTAATATAAACATTTCATTCTTAGTGGGAGAAGAAACAAGTGTCTCTTCAGAAACTCAATATTTCAAAAGGTACAAAGGTATTAAATAAGAAAAAAATAAGTTCTGAGACTGAAGAAAAGAAGAATGAAAAGTAAAAGAAATTCAGTAATGGAGAAAACAAGAGAAAGGGAGTGGCTATTTCTCGTAACTGGACTTCATGAGAAGAATATGCAAGCATGAAGGAAGGATCAGAGGGAGTGAACATCAGATGAACTTCAGTCTTATCTAAAATGTACAAAGAAGGATTGATAAGAAAGACAGACAGAAACACACACACAGTGTGTGTGTGTGTGTGTGTGTGTGTGTAAGAGAGTGCAACCTCACAGATGTTTTAGTCTAAAGAAAATTTAACAAAGACCTTCCTCATAAGCAGACCCTTTATAAGGGAAATATAGTTTTGTGGGGTTCTCGGGGAGACCAGAGAAGTAACAGTATGAACTCAGAGGGAGGTTCAAAGAGAGAGGAAATGATAGGGAGCACAAAGGTACAAGGATTAAAGGAGCCAGATGGAATGCACCTGGCAAACCAAATCCAAGACCTGCCCCAAAATATGTTAATCAATATCTCAAAAGGCTGTTTAAAGATACCTAGAGGTTGGGAGATGGACAGTTAGGGGTTTATAAGGAATTTCTTACAATCAAGATAGTCTGGGAATTATCTGATAATAACTTTATCTGATAATAGCTTCTTCCTGACAGGGGAAGAGAGTAAGTCACATCAGCATCAGTAGTGAATAAATGGTGAGCTCAGAAGCAGTAACAACTTCAGGAGTTCTCAAGCCAGAAATGGTAAGGAGACATGGGAAATGGTCAGCAAGATCACAGGGACTTCTATGCTAGCACTAGACATAGAACCGATGGTTTTTAGCAACTTAATCGCCAGTAACCACTTTAGAAAAAAGAAAATGAACAAACCACCAATGGTTTGTTCAACAATAATCAAACCAATAAACAAACAAACGAACAATCAGAAAAAAATTTTCAGAGCCAGATAAATTGGCAAGTGAATTCTCCCACACATTTAAGAAACAAATTTAGAGCTCAAAAAAAAATTAAAATGATCTTTAGGTTTTTAAAAGAACTAATTAAGAAATATATTAGATATATTTATTGAATATATCTAATTACATTGATTATTTATTAGCATATTAATTTTGTTTATTAATGTATTAATAAAATGCTAATTGTTAAATATTTATATCAATATTTTATTAATCATTTAATTAATCTGATATCTAATTATTAACTGCATTAATATTTAAATGTGTTGTATATATATATATATATATAATATGTATTTTAAAATAACACATTTCCCCTACCTACAATATATTTCAAATCTATTATGATCTGATTTTTTAAAATCCATATCAATCTATTCTAAAAACTAATTGAGACGATTGAAGTAACAAGTGTTAAAAAAATTTGCAAACCTTAAAGCATGATTCAGTAAATGTTAACCTATTTTGATGATAGTGATGGATGGTGATGAGATTTTTGTGAGTAAAATTCCTTTTAAAATATAAAGTTACAAAGAAATCTGCTAACTGTTGCAAGGAGGTTGGATTATTTTCAAGAAAGTTTGTTTTTTTGATTTAAGATTAAGCATAGATATTCTGGCAGAGGTAAATCTATCAGCACATCCTCAGGCATGAATTACATTTTGCCCTCCATTCTTCCCCTTCCCTTTTCCCTCAGAACAAGTAAGCTATTGTGACTTCTTAGGGTGTTATCAGCTGTCTAACCCTTCCATTCTAGATTTTCTTTTCCAAGCTGCACTCCTAATTCATCAGGACTTTTTCTTTCATGCCATGGAAATATTTTAACCCTGTAAACTCACTCCATTACTGAATTAATTTTGATATTTAAAGTACCCTCCACCTCTAAGATCTCTTCCTATGGTGGGCTAGTTTTTCTCTGGAACCTTCATTTTAAGGAGGAAGCCCAAATCAGTCTTGCCTGCCTTCCTCTCTATGCTGTACTTCTGACTCAACTCTATGATACTTTCTGTACCATGCCCCAGAGCTGGGTACTTTTGTTCCTTACCCTTTTAAGTTCCTTTTTGAATGGGACCTGGTGAAGATTTCTCAAAAAAAATCTATGAGATGGAGTAGGTTAGACATTAGACCTAAGTTGCAGGGAGTCACATGATTCCTATTCTCAGAGGTCTGTAGAACAAGAGGTCAGACCCTAGGTCTAAGCTTCAGGAAGCTATGTGACTTAAGTAGACAGCATTGCTGACCATTGGCCAATGGTTGCTTCCTTTCCAATCCATTCAATGAACCCAAGTCTTTTGCTATTTAACCAATTCACTATTTCTGGCTTGTTAGGCCAGGCACATGTGGGAGATGGGAGCTGAGAGACTCTGTGTCTACTCAGCAGGTGTGCTTGGGCTTCTTGCAAGAACTGAATATATCCTCCCTGTTTGTATCTGAAGATGTCTCTGAGAAGTCATTTTGGGTAAAGGGGTCTAGCATCCATCCCATACAGTTTATGGGGGCTTGTCCAGGATCTGTGACTTCCCAAAGAGATGGCTGGGGTTGTGATGCAAAGCAGGTGCCAGGTTGGGTTTTCTCTGACTGTCCTTGAGATCAGACCCCCAGCATCCCTCTCTGTGAAGTATGGACCTGAAGCAGAGGCATCCAAACACAAGCAGAAGCAGAAGTCTTGAAAAAAGAAGCCCGAGGGCAGGTGTCTAGTCAGGGAATTTATGCGTACATAATCCAGGGGTAGAAGGGAAAGAGTAGTCCATATCAGAGCTGCTCTTCCCAGGGTACTGCATGTATTCTTGGGCTGTCCTTAGATGGAAGAAGAAGCCTAGAGGAAGTCCTAATAAATGGCACAGAGGCAGGGGCCCTCTGGATGACTGCTGGATTGGGGGAGACCCCTCCAAGTTAAGTCGAGGTCGGCTCCGTGTATTACAGGATCTCAAGCCATGGGATTGGAGCTGCTCTCCCCAGAGGGAAAGGCGAAGGAGCAATCCAAACCAAATCTTCAGAGCAAAAAAAAAATCCTAAAATATCCAAAATGTGCACTTGATGAAATATTTCTTTCTTTTGTGTGGGGAAGAAAAGGTCCTCTTCCATGAAATTTTTGTCTGTGTTTGAATCTTTGTGCAGAATGCCTGTGTCATGTCTATTCTGTGAGCTAGATTTTCTTTAAAAAAAAAAAAGTCTGACTTTTTCCTGTAAACTTCAGTTCTGGCCAAGCTGAGAGCTACAGAAAAACTTAATTTTGGAGAGCAATGTTTGGGGAGTTTGGCAATTGGTCATTTCAAGATTGCAAAAGTGCTTAGCATAAAATAAATGCTATATAAATGTTAGCTACTTTATTGGATTTAATTGCTTCATATTTGCTAACTTTATATGGGTTTTTAGCTGTGACCAACATACAATAACAATGTTGAGATAAATGAATTTTGTGTCTTGTAAAGTAATTTGAAAGCAAATTCAACTAAATTAAGGCCTCCATGAAGAGAATTGTGCATAAAGAAAGTCTCTTTCTCTTTCTTCCCCTTCCCTTATTCCCTGACTATGGCAGAGACACATGGACAGAGGGGTGAGAAGGAGAGAAAAAAACTCTACTCAATCAGTTCACTGAAATTTGTTATTTGAGATATGATAGAAAAAACAGTTTTATATAAATTGTAGTACTTTTGTACTGACTTTGAAAAAAATAGACAAGTACTGAAAAGCTAAAAAGCACTAAAAAGCAGAAAAGCTGCTTTAAAAACAGCCTAGTCCACAAGCCTTTTCTGATTCACAGAGGGAAAAAAAGAGTAAAACCTTACCTTCATTAGGTTTGCATTTTAAAAATCTGGAGATCTGAGACTATGAAGTTCTGAATGAGGGGAGGTAAAAGAGAACAAAGAAAGCTGATCTCAATCAAAGAAAGTAAACAGACAACAAGTGAAGAGTCTTCTTAAGGAATCCCTCTTAAACAGTAAGTTTGTAATTTCTTAAAACCATTTTGTTAAGGATATTATCCCTGAAAAAAAAAAAAACTTGTTTGAGTTACATAGGTCCCACTAATGAAAGGAGTTTATTGGTAATCTACAACTTTGTTAAGTAAGAACAACTTATAATGAATGGCTTTTATACAAGGAATGTTGAGTTTAAGTCCACCTCCTCAGATATCAAGATGAGTTGTAAATTTATATGATGAATCTCTTACAATATAGGAGACGATCACTATTAAATGGCATGTGCTAAAATTGTGAATTGGTTTACTTTACACAATATTAAAACATTACTACTGGAAATTCAAAGCTGTATTTGATTTGATTTTAAGTTAAAAATAGGCTATTAAAACAAAGTTCTGATAGCTTACCTTAGGGGGTCATCTGTTTGTATCCCTTAATTAGATGAAGTATATTGCTTTCTAAAATGTATATTGGATAATTTGCAAAAATTATGGACTATAATTTAAAATTTTGTCACCTCTACTGGACATATATATATATATATATGTTTTTATGAAATTTTGATCCAAAGTTAATAAGATACTGGAAATATCTAATTGTGAACCATAAAATTAAAAAAAGAAGTGATTAAAAAAAGACAAGAAATATTGATTTACAAAAGTAATTGATAGTTTGAATGGAACATATACTTAAAATATCACAAGGCGAAGCATTGATTTTTTAAATAATTTTTTAATTGGTGGACACGTTAAAATTGGAAATGATTGTAAATTACATGAGATTCCTATGCATTTTTATGAAAAGCTATGTTATGTTTATTTGGCTATCACTTATGAAAATTGTGAAATTGCTAATTAAATTATTTGGGGTTATTGCCATAATATTGAAACCTGAAAATTGTTAGGTATTATGTAGTTTTTATAGACACCAGATGATAGGCACCAAAGTTGGGTTTGGGTCATGTGAGGAATTCACATTGGCCATTATCTTTGGCAAAAGGTAGATTTATTATGGAAAACAGCAAATTCCTAATGGAACTTTCCATTTGTCAGGGGAAAAGAGACACCCCATAAAGTTGGGACATTTCCTTGGCTGGCAGGCTGGGCCTGAGGGGGGACTTGGCACTTTAAAAGAGTTAGCTATAAGGAGAAGTGGGGTCAGGAGTTAGGAGAGACACAATGTGGAGTAGGGGAAGGAGAAAGGTGAAGATTTATTTCACTCTCCCCACCCCATTCACTGCTTCTTAGAAGTGAGAGAACAAACTCCATTCACTAGAGCTCATCCCCCCTTGCTGGTTAAATGAAATTACTTTAACATTAATTGCTTTTATTGTTTAAAGGAAAAGCTTGCATTTATGTGGTGTTAATAACTGAATGCTTATTTTTATTTTTCAAGTTTATGGCTGCTTTGAGGCAAGGTCATTTTTGATGCTGTATCAGAGATTCCATTTTAGCTTAGCAATGCAAGAAACTTTTAAGAGGTTTGTTAGACTTGCAAGTTTTCTGAAAATGATTGTTTCTACCAAAGTCTCCAACTATCTTCATCAAATTATTTAATATTTATTTAAGTGCATAATAGTTTCCTTAATGAATATAACAAATATGACCTATAGATTTCTTGAAGGCCGTAGAGCAGAATTTTAACCTGATATCCTTACACTAGTTTTGACTGTGTTTTGCAGATGTATTTGATAGATTATGCACAATTATTTATAAGAATTTTTTGTTGTTGTTTGTATATAGACTTGAAGCCTCTGATTGGTGGAACTTGCTATTGAGATGAATTCTCTTGAGACTGTAACTAATATTGTTTTGAGTTTTGAATTTGTATATGATTATCTGATGCATCATTAAGTCAATAATTCACTATTTTAGAGAAATTCCATGTTACTCAGAGGGATGTTTTACAGGTGGTTGTCTTTTCTGGGTAAGAGCTGGGATGACAACTTTAGTCTCTGCTTAAGGTGGGATTCTTCTGACTCACCTTCCCAGTTCCATTTCTTTGCTTTCCACCTGAGTATTCCTAAATCTGACTATGAGGTGGAAACTGTATGATTGGTAGTCAGAGCTAAGAATGCTTTATCCTGTCATATATGTGCTCTCGGATTAAGGCTCTGAAAAATCAGTTTTGACTGATTATATTATATTATAATCATGTCCCTGCTTTTTCCTCTTATGTAGTCAGAGCAAGAGCTCAATGGAAGGTCTGAGGCACAATACAAGTATGTAGATGATATCTTGATCTGCAGCCCACCGCTGGAAGCTTCTCTGGCTACAACCACAAAAATTTTAACTCTCTTGCTTCTTGGGCTGTTTCTTTGTCTGAAGGCCCTCTTTGCCTAAGTATTTGGGCCACCTCCCACCTTCCCTTTTGCTCACTAAGAGAGGAAGCAGACAATCTTAACACACTCTGATCAGGCCAAGGTTTTTAGGACCCTAAAAACTAAACTAATCTCTTTCTTGTGCCTTAGCCCTACCTAACACTGTACATTGATGGAAGGTGGGGCCAGGGCCTAGGAGTAGCTGAAACCCTATCCTAGACCCATTGCTTATTTCTCAAAGTAACTTGGTAATCTGAGGTTATCCCCCTGCCTTGGAGCTAGCTGTCCCAGCCCTTCTAATTGAGGAAGCCTCTAAGCTCATCCTGGGCCATTGGTTGGAGATTCTGGCGCCACACCAGGTGTGGAGCATTTTTGCCTATATCAGAGCTTTAGAATTGTAGAAAGGAATAAGAGTGAACATTTATATTGTATACTATGTATATGTACTAGTATATGTATTCCAGGTCTTCTTTGGACATAAATTTATTCCATCTCCACAGGCCTGAGAGATAAAATATATTACGTTCCTCTAACTTGCTTACAAAGTCCCTCTTTATATCTAGATCATGAACCCATTTAGATCTTATCTTGGTATGTGGTGTTAGGTATGGGTCAAGCCCTAATTTTTTCCACACTGGTTTCCAATTTTCCCAGCAGTTTTTGCCAAATACAGAGTATTTATCCCAAAAGCTGGGGTCTTTCGGTTTATCAAATACTAGATTGTTAAGGTTATTGCCTAGATTGTCCTGATATCCTATCCTGTGCCACTGATCCACTGCTCTATTTCTTAGCCAGTACAAAAAGTTTTGATGACCGCTGCTTTATAATATAGTTTTAGATCTGGTATAGCAAGGCCACCTTCATCTGCCTTTTTTTTCATTAATCCCCTTGAGATACTTGACCTTTTGTTCTTCCAAATGAACTTTGCTACTATTTTTTCTAGATCTGTAAAATAATTTCTTGGGAGTTTGATTGGTATGGAACTAAATAAGTAGATAAGTTTGGGTAGTATTGTCATTTTTATTATGTTCGCTCTGCCTACCCATGAGCACTTAATATTTTTCCAATTGATTAGGTCTGATTTTATTTGTGTGGAAAGTGTTTTGTAATTTAGTTCGTATAGTTTCTGACTTTTCCTTGGCAGATAGATTCCCAAATATTTTATCCTATCATCTGCTATTTGGAATGGAATTTCTTTTTGTATCTCTTGCTGCTGAACTTTGTTGGTAATATGTAAAAATGCTGATGATTTATGTGGATTAATTTTGAATCCTGCCATTTTGCTAAAGTTGTGAATTGTTTCTAGTAGTTTTTTAGTTGAATCTCTAGGGTTCTCTAAGTATACCATCATGTCATCTGCAAAGAGTGATAATTTGGTTTCTTCATTACCTACTCTGATTCCTTTTATCTCTTTTTCTTCTCTTACTGCTAAAGCTAACATTTCTAATACAATATGAAATAGTAATGGTGACAGTGGGCAGCTTTGTTTCACTCCTGATCTTATTGGGAATGGTTTTAGTTTGTCTCCATTACATATGATGCTTGCTGATGGTTTTAAAGAGATGCTACTGATCATTTTAAGGAAAAGCCCATTTATTCCTATACTCTCTAGTGTTTTTAATAGGAAAGGGTGTTGGATTTTATCAAAGGCTTTTTCTGCATCTATTGAGATAATCATATGGTTTTTGTTAGTTTGGTTATTAATATAATTAATTATGCTGATAGTTTTCCTAATATTGAACCAGCCCTGCATCCCTGGTATAAATCCTACTTGGTCATAGTGTACTATCCTGGGGATGACTTTCTGTAATCTCATTGCTAATATCTTATTTAAAATTTTTGCATCAATATTCATTAAGGAAATTGGTCTATAGTATTCTTTCTCTGTTTTCACCCTACCTGGTTTAGCTATCAGCACCATATCGGTCTCATAGAAGGATTCTGGCAGTATACCTTCTGTCCCTATTTTCTCAAATAGTTTGTGTAGTATTGGAATTAATTGTTCTTTGAATGTTTGGTAGAATTCACATGTAAATCCATCTGGCCCTGGAGATTTTTTCTTAGGGAGTTGGTTAATAGCTTGTTCTATTTCTTTTTCTGATATGGGGCTATTTAAATAATTTATATCCTCTTCTGTTAACCTGGGCAATCTATATTTTTGTAGATATTCCTCCATTTCATTTAAATTATCAAACTTACTGGCATAAAGTTGGGCAAAGTAACTCCTAATTATTACTCTAATTTCCTCTTCATTGGAGGAAACTTCTGCCTTATCATTCTTGAGACTAACAATTTGATTTTCCTCTTTCCTTTTTCTTATCAAATTAACTAAAGGCTTATCTATTTTGTTAGTTTTTTCATAGAACCAACTCTTAGTTTTATTTATTAATTCAATAGTTTTCTTATTTTCAATTTTATTAATTTCTCCTTTTACTTTTAGAATTTCCAATTTGGTATTTAATTGAGGGTTTTTAATTTGGTCTTTTTCTAGTTTTTTTAATAATAAGCCCAATTCGTTGATCTTTTCTTTCTCTATTTTATGCAAGTAAGCATCTAGAGATATAAAGTTGCCCCTTATAACCGCTTTAGCCGTATCCCACAAATTTTGGTATGTTGTCTCTGTATTGTCATTCTCCTGGATGAAATTATTGATTGTGTCTATGATTTGCTCTTTCACCCATTCATTCTTCAGGATTAGATTATTTAATTTCCAATTAACTTTTGGTTTATTTTCTCCTGGCCTTATATTGCATGTGATTTTTATTGCATCATGATCTGAAAAGGATGCATTTACTATTTCTGCCTTTCTGCATTTGATTTTGAGGATTTTATGCCCTAACACATGGTCAATTTTTGTATAGGTTCAATGGACTGCTGAGAAAAAAGTAAATTCCCTACTGTCTCTATTCAACTTTTTCCATAGATCTATCATACCTAACTTTTCTAACAATTGGTTTATCTCCCTAGTTTCTTTCTTGTTTATTTTGTAGTTTGAGTTATCTAATTCTGAGAGAGCAAGGTTGAGATCCCCCACTAGTATCGTTTGGCTGTCTATTTCTTTTTGCATCTCTCTTAATTTCTCCCCTAGGAATTTGTGTGCTATTGCACTTGGTGCATATATATTTAGTATAGATATTGCTACATTATCTATGGTACCCTTTAATAAAATATAGTTTCCTTCCTTATCTCTTTTGATTAGATCTATCTTGGCTTTTACTTGATCTGAGATAAGGATTGCTACCCCTGCTTTTTTTTGTTCACCTGAAGCATAATATTTTCTGCTCCAGCCATTTACCTTCATCCTATATGTGTCACTATGTTTTAGATGTGTTTCTTGTAGACAACATATTGTGGAATTCTGGTTTTTAATCCAGTCTGATATCCGCTTCCGCTTTATGGGAGAGTTCATCCCATTCACATTCACAGTTAGAATTACTAATTCTTTATTTCCTGCCATCTTATTTACCCAAGTTATGTTTTCCCCTTTCCTTTCCCCTTTCTCCCTTCCCCCCTCCTCAGTACTTTGCTTTTGATGACCCCCTCCCCCAAACAATACTCCACCTTTTAGATCCCCTCCCCCCTGTTTTTACTCCTTTCCCCTGGTTCTTATATTTTCCCTTCTATTAGTTTGTCCCTTACTTTTCTTCCTTTCCCTCCCACTTCCCTCTAGCAACAGACAAGTTTCTATGTGAAATCAAGTGTCTGATATACACTTTTAGAGCCCAATCTTATGAGAGTAAGATTTACACAATGCTCATCTCCCTCCCCTCTTTCTCTCAATTATATTACGTTTTCTTTGCCTCTTCAAGTGATTTTACCTTGTTTTTACCTCCTTTTTATTTTAGATCTTATTTTACCACTTTTTCCCCTCTTTTCCCCAGTATGATATCCTTTTCCCCTCTAGTTCTCTTTTTCATATTATCAAAGTAAAATCAAATTATACCCCCATTCTTTAAGGATACCCCTAGTAGAGATATAGATCTCAAGAGTTCTTTCCTTTTTACCTTTTTACGCTTCTCTAGAGTTCTGTGTTTGGAGGTCAAATTTTTTGTTCAGATCTGGTCTTTTCATGAGAAATAGGTGAAATTCTCCTGTATCATTAAAT
>JAJPUD010007466.1:58204-107256 GCA_023553655.1 Myrmecobius fasciatus | reverse complement strand
CCTTATATTACATGTGAGTTTTATTGCATCATGATCTGAAAAGGATGCATTTACTATTTCTGCTTTTCTGCATTTGATTTTGAGGTTTTTATGCCCCAACACATTATCAATTTTTGTATAAGTTCCATGAACCCCTGAGAAAAAAGTATACTCCCTTCTATCATCATTCAATTTCCTCCAGAGATCTGTCATACCTAACTTTTCTAGCCTTTTGTTTACCTCCCTAACTTCTTTCTTATTTATTTTGTGGTTTGATTTATCTAATTCTGAGAGAGCAAGGTTGAGATCCCCCACTAGTATAGTTGTACTGTCTATTTCTCCTTGCATCTCTGTTAGTTTCTCCTCTAGGAATTTGGATGCTATACCACTTGGTGCATATATGTTTAGTATTGATACCGCTTCATTGTCTATGGTACCCTTTAATAAAATATAGTTTCCTTCCTTATCTCTTTTAATTAGATCTACTTTTGCTTTTACTTGATCTGAGATAAGGATTGCTACCCCTGCTTTTTTTTTTTTTTTGTTCACCTGAAGCATAGAAGATTCTGCTCCAGCCCTTTACCTTCACTCTGTATTTATCTCTGTGTTTTAGATGTGTTTCTTGTAAACAACATATTGTAGGATTCTGGCTTTTAATCCAGTCCGCTATCCGTTTCCGTTTTATGGGAGAGTTCATCCCATTCACATTCACAGTTAAAATGACTATATCTATATTTCCTGCCATCTTATTTATCCAAAGTTATATTTTTCTCTTCCCTTTCCCCTTACTCCCTTCCCCCTTCCCCAGTATTTTGTTTTTGATGACCACCTCCCTCTAACAGTCCTCCCCCCTTTAGAACCCTCCCTCTTTTTTTACACCTTTCCCCTAATCCTTCTATTAATTTATCCCTTTCTTTTCCTCCTTTCCCTCCTACTTCCCTATACAGAGGGCCAAGTTTTTCCCTGAAATCAAATGCGTCTGATATACTCTTTTAGAGCCCAATCTAATGAGAGTAAGAATACTCATCACCCTCCCTTCTTTCCCTCAATTATATTAGATTTTCTATGTCTCTTCATGAGACTTTGCCTTATTTTACCTCCTTTTTATTTTTACTTTATTTTACCTCTTTTCCCCTTCCCTCCCTTTTTTTACAGTATGATATACCTTTCACCTCTAATTTCTTTTTGATTATTATCAAAGTAAAATCAGATTATACCCCCATTCTTTAAGGATACCCCTAGTAGAGATATAGTTCTCAAGAGTTCTTTCCTTTTTACCTTTTTACGCTTCTCTAGAGTTCTGTGTTTGGAGGTCAAATTTTTTTGTTCAGATCTTGTCTTTTCCTTAGAATTAGGTGAAATTCTCCTGCATCATTGAATGACCATCTTCTTCCCTGGAAGATGATGCTCATTCTAGCTGGATAGTTTATTCTTGGCTGTAATCCAAGTTCTTTTGCCTTTCGGAATATCTAATTCCAGCCCTTCAATCCTTCAATGTGGAAGCTGACAGATCCTGTGTAATTCTAATGACAGTTCCTCGATATTTGAACTGTTTTTTTTCTAGCAGCTTTTAATATCTTTTCCTTGGTGCGATAGTCCTGAAATTTGGCCATGATATTCCTTGGGGTTTTAATTTTGGGGTCTCTTTCAGGAGGTGATTGGTGAATTCTTTCAATGTCAATTTTGCCTTCTGATTCTAAAACATCAGGGCAATTCTCTTTCATGATTTCCTGGAAGATAGCATCAAGGTTCTTTTTTTCATTGTGACTTTCAGGGAGTCCAATAATCCTTAGATTGTCTCTCCTGGATCTGTTTTCCAAGTCAGTTGTTTTTCCTAGGAGATATTTCATATTTTCTTCTATTTTTTCATTTTTTTGTTTTTGTTTGACTGATTCTTGAAGTCTTATTGAGTCATCCATTTCAATTTGTTCAATTTTAATTTTTAAGGTATTATTTTCTTCAGTTATCTTTTTTAGGTCCTTTTGTAACTGGCCAATTGAATTTTTTGGTTCATTGCATTCTTTTTCCATTTTGCCAATTTTATTTTTCAGTGAATTGTTGTCTTTTTCCGATTCACTAATTTTATTTTTCAGTGAATTTTTATCTTTTTCCAGTTGACTATTTTTATTTTCTAGTGAGTTGGTGATTTTTTCCAATTCACCAATTTTGTTTTTCAGTGAATTGTTGTCTTTTACCAATTCACTATTTTTATTTTCCAATGAGTTGGTGACTTTTTCCCATTCACCAGACTTATTTTCCAGTTTTTCACATCTCTGTTGCAGGGCGATATTGCATTCTTGCACTGCTCCCAATTTATTTCCCCAATCTTCTTCTAGCTCTCTTTTGAGATTCTTTATGCAATCTTCCAGGTAAGCCTTCTGAAAGGGAGGCCAGCTTAAGTCCACCTTTGTGGCTTTATCTGGGATTGTTTTCAGAATCTCAGGATCTGGGGACTTCTCTAGTTTCTCTCTGTAAAAGCTGTCTATGGTGAGAGCTCTCTTCTTCTTGCTCATGATTTTCAGCAGAGGTATCAGTCACCAGCAGGGAATTTTGCAGCAGCAGCGGCGGCAGCAGCAGCGGCAGCATCAGCAGTTTCAATTTGCCCTGTGGCAGTTTGCCGAGTTAACTTCCGGTCTGGGGCTGATCTCCCTAGATCTGCACTAGGACCACACTTTCAGCTGCTCTCAATCCACCCTTTATCAAAGGTAGACCTGCCAAAGCACCTGCCCGCAAGCAGAGCAAAGTGGCCCAAGCGTCTCCCAGGGACTTCCTGGAAGCCTAAAATCTTCTGGTCCTTCCCAGCCCCGGACTTGCACCCCGGCTGCACCCTGGCGTCTGAGCACTGGGAGCTGCTCGATCCCCTGTCCGTCTAAAACTGACCTCAGAAGTTCTTTCAAAGTAGATATTTGATAGAAGTGCGTTGTAGTCCAAGTGTTTGGTGGAGCCCCCACTCCAGAACCAGTTGGAGGCGCAATTTGTCTGGGTCTGAGGGAAGGTCTCAGGAGCTCACAGAGGATGTTGTCTGCAGTTTGCCATCTTGGCTCCGCCCCCTCCTGCAAAGTTTTTCTAATGCTGTTCCCTTGACACGATCTCTTAAATATTTTTTTCCTCTTTATTATTTATTCCTCACTCGTGTTTAGGCTTTGAGTTGAACTTGCTCAGCTTTTCTTTTTTTTTAATTTAAAAATAATTATAATTTTAATAAACAATTTTAAAAATAGTTTCTTTTTACTGAAATTTTATGATCTTGTTAACGCTTTTGTCTTATTTTTGTTCTGTCTTTCATTTTTAAATTTCTGATGGAAATTTTCCACTAATGCTATCAATATATGTGTATAGAGTACATAATCACATATGATGTACAGACTATCTATACATATATACTACATGCTATATTTAGTATTACATAGTATATACTATTTATAAATACCTGATTGTTTTTATAATATAAAAATTTGTTCTTGAACATTGCTAATAATCCAATGAGCATGTATTTTCCTAAAATTTTGTATTAGTGACAGTGATATCATTGTGATACTATTGTTAATTGATGTACCAATTGTTGATATTTGATTGTGGGTTTTTGTGTGGCTATTAAGTGCAAGCCAACTTTATGAGCTATAGGCTCAGTATACTATAATTTATTGATTCCCTGTTAGTGCCACTAGCAACTTACAGTTATGTCAACAATAATAAGAGCAGGAACAATAATTTTGGTTCTTTTTATCTTTTCTTGAGAACTTCAGCTTGATCTAAGCTTCAGCACTCCTGACATTATTTTTTCAGGTCCAAGCTACATTATTTTATTTTTTTCTTGTTCTGTCTTTCTGTTTCCATTTTCTAATGTCGTTTTCAAATTTAAATAACAGTGATTTCCCTGTGTATTCATATTGATTTATTTTATTTATTTTTTTATAAAGCTTTTTATTTTATAAAACATATGAGTGATTTTTCTATATTGACCTTTGCAAAAACTTTTTTTTTCCCAAGCTTTTCCCCTCCTTCCCCCCACCCCCACCCCTAGATGACAGGTAATCTAATACATGCTAAATAGGATAAATTATATGACAAATACAATACCTGTATACATATCTATACAGTTATCTTACTGCACAAGAAACATCAGATCTAGAAAGAGAAGAAGAAAAAACAACCTAAGAAGGAAAACAAAATGCATGGAGATATTCACAGAAAGCGTTAAAATGCTGTGTTGTGTTTCACACTCAGTTCCCACAGGCCTCTCTCTGGATGTATATGACTATCTTCATCGCTGAACAATAGGAACTGGTTTGAATCACATCATTGTTGAAGAGAACCATGTCCATCAAAATTGATCATTGTATAGTCTTGTTGCTGTGTATAATGTTCTCCTGGTTCTGCTGATTTCACTCAGCATCAGTTCATGCAAGTCTCTCCAGGCCTCTCTGAAATCCTCCTGTTGGTCGTTTCTTATAATATTGATTTATTTAGAAAAACTCCCCCCCTTTGCTCAATATTATTTTAATTCACTCATTGTTATTTAAGTTCTGACACTGAAAGTAGAAAGAAAGCTTACATTTAAATCCCCAAATAATAAATTAAGTGCTTGAACATATGTATGCATATGTAGTTCTTATATGTTGATATCATTCACAAATTGATACTGCTTATGAGCTGATAGTAATGAAATAGTACTGATAGCATATCACTTTTTATAGTAATTATAAACACTCAAAAATAATTAACAGGTATAGCTTTCTAGATCATTGGGGAAACAATATAGGCAATTATTACAATGATGTAAAACAAATAACATCAACAAAAGAAACAGTTCTACATACTTTGTAATTGTAATGATCAAACTTGGCTCCAAATAGGAGATTCAAAAATTCACTTTACTCCCTTTTTTGCAGAGATGAAGGAATTGGAATTTTGAACATTGCAGGAACTGTCAAAGTTGGTTCATGTGTTAATTTAGTTGAACATTTTTTTTTTTCTTTTTTGTTACAAGTGATGGCTTACTGTGTTAAGGGAGGTAAAGGGATATATTTTGAAAAGAAGGTGACTAAATTAAAAGTTAATTATATATATTTTAAAATAAATTTAAAAAAAGGAAAGTATTACTCATGACAGTTTAAAGTATATATTTTCACTTTTATGTTGATAAGTCTCTTGCTCCCCCCCTAAATTTACTTTCACTCTCATTTTCCTACTTGTTTTGCAGTTACCATCATTCTCTCAGTTACTGTTTCATAATCTCAAAATAATCTTTGACTCTTTCCTGATTCTCATGTGTAATCAGTTGCCAAATCTTGTTAATTCATCTAATACATCTGAATCTGTCTTTTTCTCTCTACTCATATACCACCCATCCAGTTTAGGTCCTCTTCATATATTTGTTACTTGAACCACTGTAATAGCTTTTATATTGACTTTCTCATGATCATCTCCTAACGTTCTATTCCAATTGATTTCACATCAATTCCCTTTATTTACTCTACATTCCAATAAAAAGGAATAATTAGTGTTTGCCCAACCTCATCCTTTCTCTTCTTGTTTTCATGGTATGCAGGCCAACTTCCATATCTGTAACATTCATTCATTTGTTCTCATTAAATAGACACCTCTATTTCCTTGTCTACTAGTTTCTCTAATCTTTGTTCTGTATGTCTCTTTCCCCTCTTCAATAAGTTTTATATTTTGTTACATCTCTAGTGTTTCAGATTTGTCCCTCAACAAACATTCTGAATGCCTTACTATAGTAGTATGCTAATAATGGGGATACAAAGAAAGACAAAAAATACAGTCTCTCTCTTAGGAAGAGTATATTATAATGGGGTGTTTTGAGTGAGATTAAAAGAGTTTAAAAACAAACTAGGTGGCTGCAGTTTCAAGTTTCTATGTATTCAATTCTATGGAATATTTGCTAGCATTTATATTGATTCATATTCCATTGCATTTATCTGCTATAATTTGATCAGCTATTTACCCATCTGTGGGCACCCATTTTGTTTCCAGTTTAGGTTTTTTGTTTTTCCTGTCAAAAATACATATATTTTATTGTATGTCTGACTTTCCCCCAACTAGGATGTCTCATGGGGTACCTGCCTAATAAGGATATTGTTAAGTCAGCATGTATTGACATTTTAGTTTTTTTTTAACCACAGTTCCAAATTAATTTCTAAAATAGTTGTACCAACTCAAAGGTCCCTCACTAGTGTTTTACTGTCATTTTTTTCTTATCTGATTCTTTGATGACTTCCTGGATTGACTAGAACATAAACCTTTTGGTTTGATATTCTAGTGAATACTGATGATACTCTACACAATTTTTGACTTACTCTTTTATTGTGAGTTGTA
This sequence comes from Myrmecobius fasciatus, assembly GCA_023553655.1. Taxonomy (NCBI): domain Eukaryota; kingdom Metazoa; phylum Chordata; class Mammalia; order Dasyuromorphia; family Myrmecobiidae; genus Myrmecobius; species Myrmecobius fasciatus. The sequence goes on along the minus strand of JAJPUD010007466.1, from coordinate 100,938 downwards.
CACAATGGTGTGCTGAAGCCAACTTAGAAAAGCCAATTATTGAATTTTTAGTGTGAATATTTATACCTTAGAAATTGGCAAATGCTGGAAATCAGAGCTTGGTTTTTTGTTTTGTTGAGTATCTACATTTAAGAAAGTATTGGTAATATAGCTTAAATGTTTTCCTATTTAATAGCATTTTATTTTTTCTATTGTATGTAAAGATGACATTCAACACTCTTTTATAAGATTTTGATTTTCATTTAAATTTTTCCCTCTCTCCCTTCCCTCCTCCCTCCCCAAAACAGCAAATAAAACATAGGTTGTACATGTACAATCATGTTAAACATATTTCTATATTAGTCATGTTGTGAAAGAAAAATCAGAACATAATGGAAAAATGAGAAAGACCCCCCCAAATGTGAAAATATATGCTTTGAACAGATTAAGTTTTAAAACTATGTTATGCATATTTCCTTCCCCTTTCCCCCGGAAAGTTGTTAAATCTTTACCAGCACATTACCATGGCCTTTCCTTCTGAAGGGTTCTTTCCTTGAATCCTCACTATTGCATGTAATTAACTCATAAGTAGCCCCTTTCCTCCATATTTGGATGGAGATTTTGATTCTAGTGGCCATTAGAGGCCATTATTAGTTATCAAGTGCATCCAGTTCCCCCTGGAAATGAAATAGAATGAGGATAAAATGCACTCTTCACATTATTTCATGGGTCCTTGACTCATTTTGCTTTCAAACAAAGGCAATTTGTTTTACTTCTTCATTGATCAACCTCATTGAAAAATCATTCAGTCTTTACATTTATAATAAAGAGGCCAAGAAAACACATCAATAATAAGCCCTTCTCTCACTTCCAGCCCAAGCCCCACCTTCCCACCTTCTTTCTACTTCCCAAGACAGAAGGTTCCATTTTCCTCTCCCTTTCTTTAATTACTTCCATGCATGAAAGGGAAACAAAGCTGTCAATGCCTTCTCATAAACCTACCTGTCTGCCAACATTTCTGGGTGGGGTTTGGGAGAATTTTCAGTCAGTCTCACTAATCAACAATTCCAGTTATTCACACTAGGATTAGAGAATGTGGCAGAGGTTTTGGATAATCCTCTTGGTCATAGCTGCTTGAGTGAACAGGAGTAAAATTAATGGCTTCAGGGCTTCTGGGAATTCTGCTTCAGGGGTTTCCTTGTGAACCTCTTTTCACAGCCCTAGTCTCTAAAGGGGGGGGCACTAAGCAAATGCCAGGGGCTAATTCCCACAGACAGTTACTCCCTGACTGTCAGAAATCTATCAAATAGAAGGAGGATAGATATGGTCATGTTGGCCCCAAATGCCATTTCTCTGTCTCTGTCTTTCAGATCCCATATTCCCCCCCCCCCCGTCTCTGACATCACGTCTGTAACCCAACCCATGCAGGACAGATTGGCAACAAAGCCAGCTGGAAATTGTCCCAGTCTTGGCATTCCCTATGAAACACCATCCCCGGGACTCATTCCCCACATCAGGAAAGGGATACAGCTTTCTTAAAGTGAATAGAACTTTAGTGGTATGCTCCCTACTCTCAGCCCTCGTGTCCCACCCACTTCGATCATTTCTATTAAATTCTATCAAATTCACTGTTTTAGAAGAAGTCCTTCCTACACTTCTGAAGGCTTCCTCAACATGATGGATTGGGTATGGCCAAAGTCATTGAATAAATTGGAGCCAGTAGTATAAATGTAGCCCTTTTGAAAGGAGATCTTATCGAGTAAGAAAATTGCAGGGTAGTGTGACTTTTGAGTCTGTTCTTCAGTACTGTCATCTTGGGACTGTGCCTTTTTACCCTTTCCCAAGCTTTGTCTGGGCAATAGTCCAATATATTTGAGACACAACTCTAGATAGTCAAATGGGATAATTCAGGCCAAAGCACACCATTGTCTAACTAGCTCAACCCAGACTTTCAAGACAGTGTTTCCCATGTAACCCTTTTGCATATGCTGCCCTGTCATAGAACCTTAAACCCATTCAGTTCAACCAACACTTATCATTGAGTCCTTACCTCTCGTTTTACAGATGAGGATTCTAGCACTCAGAGATGTTAATTAACTCATTCAAGATTGCACAGTGTCATGAAATGTATCCTCTCTGGCATGGCACTAATTATTCTGACCAATTGCTCTCAGTTATCTCTATCTGCAAACCCCTTGTGGTCATAGCTATGAAAGCTCTTAAGTATAAGCGAGAAGGGGCAGCTAGGTGGCTCAGTGCTGAGACTGGAGTCAGGAAAACCTGAGTTCAAATCCCTCTCAGACACTTGCCAGGTGTGTGACTCTGGACAAGCCACTTAACCCTATTTGCCTCAGTTCCTTATTTGCCAAAAATGAGTAAGAGAAGGAAATAACAAATCTCTCTGTTATCTTTGACAAGAAAACCTGAAATGGGTCCATGAAAAGGCAGACACAATTGAAATGACTGAGTAATAACAAGTAAGAAGAACTTGATTTAGAATCTGTGACTATTGAAAAGTTCGAGACATATTTTCTGGGTAATCTCATCATTTTTAAATCCATATTAATAAAAGGATCATCATTTGGCCATCTTTCTCAGACCAAAGACCTCTAATGGCAGTGGGGTCACAGTTTATATGCCCTTCGAAGAGAACATATTCTTGAGGGATGCCTAATCACTTTTGATTGGTTAATCAAATGAGTGATGACTTAGGTCACTCAAATCTTGGTTAAAGAGACATCAAAATTTCCACATCACTTATCTTAGAGAATTAACATTTTTTCCAGAGACCTCTCTGATCATTAGATAAAACTTAGAATTTTTTAAACTTTCTAATTAGATGTTGACCTGGGAAAATCTCAAGAGATTTCATGCACTGGTTGGTTTCTGGATGAGGAAGTAGAAAAGGGGGAAACCTTGGCCTTAATACAATAATTAGTTATTAGAAGTGAGAAAAATATTATTCTTTCACAAATCTTGGTTCACAGAATCATAGATTAAGAGCTGTAAGGTCTTTGAGTCCAACCTAATTTTAAAAAATGAGGAAACTGAGGTCTAGGCAAAGTCAAGTGCCTTGTTCAAGGAGAGTTGATCTCTGACTCCAAGTCCATTGCTTTTTCCACTGGACCATACTGGGCACATCCTATCTATGTGATGTGGGTAAAGTCACCTTTCCCTCCTTAAGCTCTGGAGTTCTTATTTGTGAAAATGTGGGAGTTGATTGATTCAACCCCAATTTAGAGATCCTATGATCCTTTGAAATACTTTGCCTCACCTATTATGCCTTTTCATCCTAGGGACATCTATTAGACATGGATCTCTGATACTTACTTTTTTCCCCTGCTCCTTTAATTCCCACAGATCCCTAGCTCTTGACTGCTCTTCTGAACTTTGAAACTACTATTTGACTTCTGATTTAATTTCATATTCTACACTCTCATTCTTAGTGTTTGCTTTGACTCTGGCTTTCTTCAGATTATGTTAGAAAAGATTATGTAATGAAAAACTCCCTTATAATAAGTGGAAGAAAAATTCCTGAAGTAAAATGGATAGGATTTAGCAAGTAATTGGATATGAAGATGTTGAGAAAGAAAGACTAAGTAATGATCCCAAAGTTTCAAGTAAGGGTAATTGGAAGAATTGTAGGGTAGATGAAATAGGGAAGCTTTTGAATGAATGAGTTGTGTTTTGAGCATGTTGAGATTGATATGCTTATAAGACATTTTATCTTGTATGTAGTAGGAAATGTCGGATTCAATTTATCTGAATTGGTCCTCAGTGTAGTGAAAAGAGCATTGGATTTGGATCCAGATGACCTGCCATTAATTATTAATGTGTCTTTGCATGTGATAGTTCAACTGTTATAGACTAAGTTGCTTCATCTATAAAATGAGAGATTTGAATTAGATAACCTCTAAAGCCCTTTTGACTGCCCCAAATCTCATGATAATGTGAGAAATAATTCATTTGGACTCCTACTCTATTCCAACCAGTATTTATCAGTTTGATATGATTTCATAGGGGTAGTGAATATAAGTTCTATATATGAAGCCTCAGAGCTATAAACTGCAGATTGTAAGTTCATTTGCTTAATCATAGGAAGCTAACTAGAGATCTTCCACCTTTGTTTTTCCTTATCATGGGTGGAGATGACTCAATTATATGGAAAACTTTCCAACTTATTTTTATGCCTGGACTTTTTCTCTTATCCAACATGAACAAGTGACCACTTAATCAGGGGAGATTTCCTGTGCTTTGCCCAACCTCTGACATTCTCTGCCTCCCCCTGCTGTTATATCATTTTTGGCCCTCAAGAGCAAGGACTATCAACCAATAAGGTTCTATATTTCACCATGACTCTTTTGTGTATTTGGGTATCATATTTTATAATAAGGCCCTGGAAAAAAAAAGGGCTTCTCAGATTGTAAGGAAGATCTGAGGTCTACTTCATTAGAGGGAATCATAGATGCTTTTATAAAGTACTATTGGCTCACAGCTCTGTCTCAGTTACTTTTATTGTAGATTATCCAATTATAATCCTCACATTGTAGGGGCCTCAGATGATATTCTGATGTGTGGACCTAAACTTCTATAGACCAGACCCTGCAGGAAGTATACACATTGGGTCAAATTTTTGCCAATGGCTCCCCATGGACATTATTTCTGGGAAGTTATATCCCCCCCCCACTATGTCTCCAAATTCTCTGAGCTTGAGGTAAGTAATCTCTCTAAGATGAAGATAGATGAGTGTACCTTGGTTTACCCTGAATAAATTTTCTTTAAGAAGGATCCCAGAATGGACTAAGAGGGACTGTTTGAATTTGTTACTATTCTGTCTAAATTTATAGATGCAGGAGCACTGAGATTCTATTTTTATAAAAACTATTTGACCATAATTTTTAATTTTTTATACACATTCTATGTTCCCCTCCCCATTTTGCTTACTTTCATTTTGTTAAGAACAGGGAGATTCAGTAGTAGAATTACTAATTCCTCATTTTCACCAAGCTATCCACTTAGGTAATTTTAAAACTTCCTGTTGGTAGGGTTAAAAAGGTTTTTTTTTTGTTTTTTTTCCCCCTACAACAAATTTTGTGTCATTGGTAGAGTAATCTCTCAAACTGGTTGAAGGGGAACTTTCATGACTCATAGCAGGGTGAGAAACCCATCCAGAGGATGGGTTATGACCAACCCCTAGATTGGTAGAATTTGGGGAGGTGATTCTCCACTTGAGTGCTCTGATACCACCTTGAGGGAACAATAATTCAGACTGGACTAGACCCAACAGCCTTTATGGGAGAGATTCATCATCAGGTGAGGAAAAAAGGCTTTCTTTCATTTAGTGAGTAAGGTAATTATCATTTATATTCTTAGGTTTAAGTCAGTCACTGACAATCAGAGTTAAATTTTTAGGAAGTTTTAAAAGAAAGTTGACATAATTTTTGGTGAGTATTCACTTATAAAGGACCTTTATGCCCCAGTTGACCAGTCTTGGAACCTTAGAGGTTAAGCCCAGAAATTAGGAATTAGGCATGTTGGAGAATTTGCCAAGACAAATCTCTGAATATTAGTGTTAACTGTAGAAAAAGAACTTCGATATAGATGGAACCAGTTAGATAAAAGATTGCTTCCTTCAGTCTTTAGCATTTTTAGTGTGGAACTTCTCAACTGGAATACTCAAAATGTGGTTACCTCAGAAATCTAGTTCAATTCTCTCAGGAGAAGTTCCTTGTTGGGGATACCTCCAAGAGAGTTCAGGCGAATCATAAGAGGATAAATGCATCCTACAATATTTCCATTGGGACAAGGATGGATTTCATATCTGGGGATGACTACAGAAAAAAGATATTAAACTGAGTAAAGTGTGGTTTGAGAATAAAAAGAGTTTAGGGGATTGTTTTGGCCAAAGCATGGAACTTTTGATTACTTAGACATTTACAAAATTTTATTGAGCCATCTCCCAAAAGTCAGCTTAGAACAAATGAATTACTGATATTGCTAAATTCTTCATTATTCTCAGTTTTCTTCCTGTGATTAAACTTGGGCAAAAAATTCTAGAGCAATGAAGCTTTAACTAACTCTTCTATTAGTTACTTGCTCTAAATACAAAATATGCCTTAAAAGGGTGAACCCAATTAGCAAATTAGACTAAAAACAACTTTGTATTGTTACTAATTATATTTTTATTGATAAGATTCCAGAAACATCAGCATAATTAGGGAATAGAAGAATTGCTTTAAGCTGACAGCAAAACCTCAGATGCTCATTATGGAGAAGATAGGTAAGATCTTGACTTCAAAATCTGTTAGAGGAAAAATTTAAAAGTTCAGGCCTGAATTAATGTTGTATTTTGTTATATGTTCTATGTGTGTTCATTTTGTAAATGATGAAACCAAGTTTAGGAATAGTGCATTCTTTACTTCTTATCGAAAGGGATTTTATACAGTTAGGAGAATCTTTAAAGAATGGAAATAAATATCTGTTTGTGTTATGATATCCATGCTTTGTGCTAACTCATAGCTAACAGGCTGTCTTACCTATGTCTTTTCTTTTAGTATGTAGTTAGTAGTTTTTTTTTGGTCTGATCAACCTAAAGAAACAGGCTATAAAAAAGTAAACTTTCAAAAAGCCTTAAAAGAGGATAAATCTTTCTTTTTTTCTTTGTTGCCAACATTGGCCATATTGGAGACTGTTGAAATGAAAGATGGATACAGAAATTATTTGAAAAAATTGAATACAAAAAATTATTGGGAACTAAATTTGTGAAAAAGGAATAATCAAAATTCTTTCATTTCTAAATTATAATTTGAATTCTTTATAAAATATGTTGATGAGCTTATTGGGTACTATCAAACTTCATAGAGTTTAATGAAAATTTTAAAAAAATTCACAGATCAGTTATTCCTTAAAGGGTCCTTTAACAAGACTAGTGATTGACTTAAAGTTTTAGTTGAATTTAAAGAACTGTCTTATTAGTCATAAGTTATAGGTCAGGAGAGATTCAGTGAAATAGGAATTTAGGAAGTGTTAAAATAAAAAAAATTAGGAAATAGTATGGGAGAAATTAGATTAAAATTCTTGTGACTTTAAATAATATCACAACTCAGAATTTAAAAAAGAAATATATTTCCTAGCTTGAGGAAGTTTCAATTAGCCAAATAATGAAAATTTGGGGTATCAATCTATGGAATTGCTCTTAAATTTCATGTAGAATGAAGATATACTTAAAAACTGTACTTAAAGTCAGAATACATTTATTGCAGGAACAATTTTATTACTAGGAGGCAGAATGAGGAAATTTTAGACCACCTTCAGAAAAGAATAAAAGTGGGTGAATTATAGTTTAAAAGCAGTAAACAACAGAAAGGTAAATAATCAACCAACCTGAGAACACTAAGCTAGTTCTGATTAGGACTCTCAATTGAAGGTGTATCCCAAAGTGCTCCCCCAAAAGGAAAAGCTTGTTTTGAAATCAGAAAATAACTGAAGATAAGTGAAATTTAATATTATGGTAGTTTAAATTAACACAAAATTTGTGTTGAAATCAATTGGTTAGTGAAAATAAGTTTAAATTATATAAATAAGGCTATAGTCAATTAGAGACAGGATTAGTGAAGATAGAATTAAGCAAAAATATAAAAAAAGAAAGATATAGAAATCAATTAAGTGCATGCACACCTAATAGAGGGTTCTGTAGAGCCTCTTTGAGGATCTCTTAATTTTATGAGCCTGGACACCAAGTCTGTTATTAGATTTCTAGAAAACCTTTCATAAAGACTGAAGGAATTCAATCAAGTGATTCTTCACAACAGGGATTCCCATTTCTCAAACCCTAAAAATATGAGGAATAATTTAATATACATAAAAAAGGAAAAAGGGGAAAGAACAATGCTGCTGGCAACCATGCCAGCTATGGAGTCTAGCCTTTTAATAGAGAAAAAGTCCCTTAGTAACTTTCATGATATTAGGGCTGATTATAGTCACTCCAAGGTCATTTTGAGCACAGTGCTGTGATAGCAGTTTTGAAAGTAAGGATGGCCAGTCTGAAAGTCATGAAAAGCCATAAATGATCAGTCATAAATGATTAAGCACACTCAGATTACAAAAGATCAATTAAAATGAACATATGGCTTATAAATCTATAAAATACTGAAATTTTGAGAAGGAAAAGCAGAATTTGTAAATTATTTCTGGACAAAACCATTTTATAGGATGAGAGATAAGGAAATTTGTGATATAAAATAAAATTTTATCATTTGGAAGCTTGTGAAGTCATAAAGCAAACCACTTTGATTTGAAATCTCTACTAAATGATACCTTACAGTATTAAATTTTAAAAAATGGATTTGAGTAATTTGAAAGGAAATAGAGAAGAAGCTAAACCCTAAACCCTTCAGACAGGTACACTCTCCATTGCATAGTTTTCTATGCTATATTAACTCTATATTAATAAAGTTTAAAAATCTGTTTTAATAAAAATAGAAACTTTAAATCAAGAAATTGTTATACTTCAAATAAAAGGATCTTTCTAATTCATATCATTATCAAATATATATTAAAGCATAAGGACATTGATGATATTAGACCCTGACATTTGAAATCTTGGCAGTTAAAGGCCTTTGTGGAAATTGAAATTTTTGAATTATTGAATTATATTTCAATTAGATGAATTTAAAGTGAAATTAGTGAAATAAGGATTTCTATAAGTGTATAATCATTATGAAATTAGCTCCTCTTTTGATGAGAGACAAACATAAAATTCCTAATAGGTAAACTACAGTTTTGGAAATATCAAAACTTTGTAAAATAAAGAGGCAGTTAGGAATCAGAATCATTCATACTCAACAAGCTCCAAAATGGAAATTGCATTTGAGACAACTGTTGTGTTTCATTAAGAGTGAATAATATAAAAGAGACTAATAATAGTAATTTACTATTGTGAGAAGAATATCAGAGAACTATTTTGGGTATAAATATCTGTGATATTCCTGTGCCATAGTTGTGCTTGGCCAATCCCCTTGGGCATTGCCAAAATAACTGTATAAATGCTTTTCCAGCATAAAAGAGATTAACTTTGAGAAGATTTCTCCTCTAAAATCATCCTGCTTGCTAAAATCTGTGACATACTAAAATAACAAACTTATTGTACTGAATGAGCTGTTTTTGAGGTTATTTGTAACCAAATCTAATTGCCCCCAAATCCTAATTGTAGGAATATAATTGAACAAAATGCTATTCCATTATAGGTCCTTTTCTAAAAATGCTATTCCATTATAGGTCCTTTTCTATTTAGTATGAAATGTTAACAAACTTGAGAAATTATAGACTACACATTTTAAAGTATTACTAGAAACAGGCTTAAGCAACTTTCAAGAAACAGAAAATGCCTGGCATGCAGTAGGTATTATGTAAACTACTATGATTAGCATGAAAATGCTGAGAATAATAAATTAAATAACTTCCTTTGAAGTGATAAATTTGAAAGTATTAAGCTAAATTGCTATCACCTGATTGGTGATGTTTTAAATACAAAAAGCCTAAGAGAAGTTGTTAAAACTAGTGTATTCTTTTTAATCTGAATACTGTTCCATTGTAAATATTTCTGTGATATGATTATTAGGATATATATTTTTTAAAAATTTATAAAATAATAATAATAAAAGCAAATTGCTTACTGTTGGGAGAAAAATGTGGTAAAATCTTCTTAGTATATTTTTATCTGTGGAATCTTAGGATAAGCCCTGTTGACAGGGTATTGTGAATTCTGTGGCATTGCCATTTGAGAAACTGAGTCCTCTCCCACTCAATGGAATCATTCGGAAATTCATGTAATTGTATCTTAATGATTTTATTTTGAACTAGTCACTGTGTATGGACAGCTAAACTAGTCTCCTGAGGCTGGGTAACTGAGGAAGGTAAACCATTGCTCCTCGGGAATACTTTTTAATTCTTAAGAGCAGTCAGTATGGAATGCAAGGAATAATTGATTCAATTAAGTCAGGGTGGATTGCTCCAGACACCACTCCAGTCACTATTCAGTGACAACTTGCAAAACAACTACTTGTCCAACTTGTAACTTGTAATCATTTTGTATTTCAAGTCATATTCACTGGCAGCTATCTGCTAGCTCATATCTTTCTTTGAGCATTAGAAAAAAAGATTATTCCCAAATCGGTCTTTGACCAATGTTGAACTAACTTTATTTCCTAGTTCTAAGCCTGAGCTCACTCTGGTATCTTATCTTTCACCAAGGAAATTGTATCCAGACATGACCTACTTCCCTACATGGACTCTGCTGAGGAGTCCCGTATCATTCTCATTCCGTTGTATTCTAGAAATGGCCTGATGTTCTCTGTTTGGCCTTATCTGCAGACAAAGGAAGAGAATAAAAGTTCTGAATAGATGTAATTTTGAGACTAATAAATGAAAAAAATAGTAACAATTCTTTAGACTTTAACAAATGACCTATTATTCCTCAATTTATATATCTTATAGGCATGTTTTACTAGGAGGTACCTATCCCTCATGGTTCTTGGTCAATGAGAGAATCACTTCAGACATTTATTGTATTAATATACAATATTCGATGTTTTATTGATTCAATGTTTAATCAAGTTGAATATAATCAATGCATTATAAGTTGTGTCCATTTCCCTCTTCCTTAATGTCACCTTGTGCCTAAGTAAGGGGACAGGCCCCTTCTGGTTTTGTATCACTCATGGAGAATTTCTTTCCATGTATTTAGACTGTAAAGAACCAAAGAAAGACTAGAATATTTCTGTGGATCAAAGGGGAAAATGTGAGAGATAACTTATTTGGACCTCTACTTTATTAGTCAGCTTCATATGATTTTGTAGGAGTAATATATATATATATATATATGTATACATATATGTGTATATATACATATGTATATATGTATGTATATCTATAGGTATGTCTATATATAGATATATATACACACATTGTAAATCTGTATATTAAGCCGCAGAGCTGTGAAGTGCAGATTTTAAGTTCGCTTGTTTAATCATAAGAAGCTAACTAGAAGCCCCCCACCCTTGTTTTTTCTTATCATGGTGACCAAGCCCAGTATGGTAGGGAAGACTCAATTACATAGAAAGACCTCTACCTTGTTTTTGTATCTCTGGACCTCTATCTTGTCCAGTATGAACATGTGATCATCTTATAACCATTTAGTCAATGGAGATGGCCAGTGTTTCACCCAATCTGATATATCACCCCCCCAGCTGATATATCATTCTTGGCCCTGAAGAACAAAGTCTATCAACCTATGAGATTCTATATTTCACAACTTCACTATATTCCTATATTAAGATATCAAGTCCTATAACAAGAAATCCTTTTTTAAAAAGTGGGCATCTCAGATCATGAAGAAAATCTTGATTTCATTAGAAGGGACCAAGGAACCTTTAATAAAATGCCATTGGCTCAGAACTCTGCCTCAAGCCCTTTTATTGTAGTTTGGACATTTATAATCCATACAATCCTACTTTGTGTTACAAGATCTTGAAATCTACCTCATCCCTAACAACCTTTTCTATTATCCAGATACAAATGGCTCATTCAGAATTTCTGCCCTTCAACCTTGCACTTCTTATTATGACTTGAAAGGATCTGGCCTGGGGTTTTAGTCTTCAACAATCTTGGTCAACCTCCTGAGGATTCCAGCTCCTTCTCCCAGCTGATGGTGATAGTCAAAATCAAAAGTGACTTTGTCATTGGCCCTACAATTTTTTTACTTCTTAAATTTCTCTTGATCTCTAATCCTTGGCTGAAGGTAAAGAACTCCTTGACTGGCTTAATTCCTAAACTAGTTAGACTATTTGCTTTGTAATCAGTGTGCTGGATGATCTCATTTCCTTTTTTTGTCGCTGCCATCAAACATTCTATCATATTTTTAATTTTAATTAATATTAATAGTAGTAAAAATAGGTGACTTTATATATCTCTTGAAGGCTTATAATCCTCATGTGATCAGATCACTTAGGCACTACAGAATTTGGGAATGGGGAAATTCTTCCATTCACACTTCTAATTATATTATCTTAGTGGCTTATTTATGTATTTTGTCATTGTTAGAGACTATTCATGAGATGGAATCAGGAACCTGTTCAGATACTTACTTGCCTGGGCAAGTATCACTTAACCTCTTTCATTCTCAGCTTTCTTATCTATATAATGGGAGTGATAATAGCATCTACCTCCCAATATTGCTAAAGGAATTAAATAAAACTATATATGTAAAATTATTTCCAAATCTTAAAAGTCTAATATAAATGTTAATGTTATTATTCTCTATTTTCTTGAAAATGAGCTCTTAAAATTGCACTTTTATGGAGTACATGGAGACAAGGAAAAAGGAAAAGATGATAGAAATGAACAACCATAGTTATTGTGACCAAAAAAAAGAATAAGATAATTCTATATGCACTTTGATAAATCAAGATGTAGTATCTTTATTGATGCAGACTAAGATGGCTATAGAAATTCTAGCTGCTGTTCCACAATGTTAGAGGTCATCTCATCTAATTTCTTCATTTTTATAAATGAGGAAATTGAAGCTCAGAGGGGTTGTAACTCCCCCATCAAAAATTAAAAAAAGGTATTGCAGCCAGGAGTCGGGCTCATGTAAAACTCATTCTTAAGGATGGAGAAGATATTCCTAAAGTAGAATTGATAGAATTCAATAATTGATTAGGTATGAAGATGATGAGAAGTAAAAAGTAAGGAATAACTTCAAATAGTGTGAATTATTGGAATATTGGTGGTGTATAATCCTTGGGAAGGTTTCAATGGAACAGCAGAGTTTTAAGCATATTGAGACAATCTGCTTATAGGATACCATGTGGTGATTTATAGCAGATAGTGAAAAATGTTGGACTGAATTTAACAGTTAAAGATGGGGAGTCATCTATGTAGCAATAATGCTTGAAGTTGTTGAGATCAATAAAGGAGAGAGTATGAAAGATAAATGAGAGGCAGCTTTGAGATACCTCAAATATACATTTCTTCCTAAGAAAAGGAGAAAAGAGGAATAAGTGAAAAGGATAAAAGAACAATCAAACAGATGAGAAAAACAAATGGAGAACAATGTTATCAAAGTCAAGGTTGGAGGAAGAATTGAAGAGAGATCAATAGTGATCATAAAAGTCATGGAATAGTGTTGAAATAGGTTAATCATGACGTTGCAGTGCAGAAACTACAATCTCATTGCTCCAGATGTGAAGCATCTTTTGTTTCAAAGCACATTTTCTCAATCCCTTATTTGGGATTCATTTCTCTGGGATCTCCCAATTATAGTTTCTTTGGTTTTTTCTGTAATCCCCGGTTTATTCTTAGATGAATAGGAAATCTTTTGATTTCATTGCAAGTTTATTCCACTCATATTCCTACATAAGTACAAACTAAACATATATTTCTCTTCCTTTCACCAAATGGTGAAAGTACACATACTTGCACTATTTTCCTTCTGCCATAAGCAAAGAAAGTTAGTTCCACCAAAGTTCTTGATGCTGTCAAATTGTTCAGCATAAGAAATGAACATGACTTTATCAGTGGAAATGATAATAAAAAGGCATTACCATCTGCTTAGTTGTTGTGCCATAAGACTTTTCCATCTGCTTTCCTGCCAATCCTTCTTCTATATTGTGTGTTATCTCTCCCCCTTGGAATGGGAGCTCCTTGAGAGCCAGGACTGTCTTTGATTTTTCTATTTTTATCCTCAGTGATTAGCACAGTTCCTTATATATAATAAGCACTTAATTAATGCTTTTACACTTATTCATTCATAGACAATTTGAAATTATGTGAGGAGAGGAAGAGAGGAAGATTGGAAGGGTAACCCATGTCAGTAAGGTAGGTATGTTGACGTATGCATTTTACTGCACAAACCTGAACTTCCATTATGAAAAACTTATAGCACTTAAGATAATAAATTCTATTATTCTTAAAGTTCAGAAACAAATACTTTGTTAGGGAAAGTATTAATATAGAATATTAGTATTAGTATTGAGGTACATGAAACCTGAGTGACCTACCCAAGATCAAACTTTTGATAAGTGACAAAATCAAGTCTTAAAGGAATGGTGCAATTTACTAGTTTATCTTCCTCCTCCCCTTCAAATTTGGGTCCAGTTCCTTGTATATCCACTGTGTCTATCCAAGGTCTTTAGATGGATGCTCCAGTTCCATAGGTTATCCTTCAAATTGCATATCATAATCTAGCCAATAGGAATATTCTACCCACTTCCCCCCCCCCCCGTGAGGATAATTAAGCCAAACTCTTTTGAGTTATCACATATCACTCAAAGGAATATATACTCACATTATAGAATGTTTACTGAATATAGCTATAATGTTTTTAAATGATGAGACAGTAAATACTACCATCCCCCAATGACTTTGACTTGCCACTTAGGTGAAAGTCTGAAATTTCAACCACTCTTGCACAAGGAAAATGGCTATTTGTATTTCTATCAGATGTCCACTCCCTTATCAACATCATAGTTATATGGAATGGTAATGGGGAATCACATTTATTGGAAAGCAGTGACCCCATTCTGTCTCTTGGTAGAGATAGCAGCTGCTTCCTAACCAACTAAATGAACATTCTTCATGCCCTTTGTGGCTTGAACTCCAAGATGAAGGAAACCTTCATCTATAGAAACAATCCCACTTTTGGACAGTTCTGATTGTGAGGAAGTTTTTCCTGACATCAAGCCTGAAAAAGCTTTGAATTTTCATTCTATGTCCCTGCTTTCATCCTCTGGGGATCCAAGCGGAACAATGGAATCCTTTTTCCACATGGTGCCCTTCTTTATTAAAATCTACTTATGAGTTCTTTGAGGGCAAGGACTGACTATTTTGCCCTTTGTATCCTTAATCCTTAGGACAGTGCTTGGCACACAGCAGGTGCTGAATAATTTTTTATTGACTGATTGATTAATATGAGACTAGGACTTGTATATACATATGTATATATACACATGTATATTTTCATTATCTGTGCACATGCTATTCCTTTCCAGTAGTATGTAAGAACTTTTGGGGACAGCTAGGTGACACAGTGGATACAACACTGGCCTTGGAGTGAGGAAGAATCATCTTCTGAGTCTAAATCTGGCCTTAGATATTTACTAACTGTGTGACCCTGGGCAAATCATTTAGCCCTATTGCCTCTGTTTCCTCATCTGTAAGATGAGTTGGAGAAGGAAATAGTAAACTATTCCATGGCATCTGCCAAGAAAAACCCCAAATAGAGTCATAAAGAGTCAGATAGGATGGAAAGGACTGAACAAAAGCTTTTCAGCAGGTATTATTTAATTTTTGTCTTTATAACTCCATTACCTAGGACAGTGCCTTGCATGTTGTTGTTTGGGTATTTCACTCATGTTTGACTCTTCATGACCCCATTTGGGTTTTTTTTGCAAAAATACTGGATGATTTGCCATTTCCTTCTCCAGCTCATTTTACAGATGAAAAAACTGAGGTAAACAGGGTGAAGTGACTTGCCAACCAGACACTTAATACATGTTTCTTGAATAAATGCTCTTTGAATTCTATCCAAGCTAATGAAGAACCTAAAGGATCTCACTGAATTATAAAGAGGCACCAATAAGGCTACTGTGATCATGGATTTAGAATGAATAAAGGCCATATAATACAAACCCCTTATTTGCTTCTCTCTGAGAATCAGTAACCTTAAAAAGATGTCTAAAATCACAGAGCTAAAAAGTATCAATAATAGGATTTGTATCATGATCAACTGTCACCAAATCCAGCATTCTTTTCCACTGTACCATGGACGTGGAGGAAAGCATTTCTGAATGAAGCTTATTTAATTTTATTTAACTTATTAACTAATTTATTTAACTTTATTTAACATATACACATAGTATACGTACTATGTGTATAATTACTACCATACTTTGGTTTTTTAATGTGGAAAAGGTCTCCTTCTTCTGTCTTGTTTTGGGGAGAAAAACCTTAAGACTTAACAATGTATTATATGTATCTATCTCATATTGTTTAGGGTATGGTCTTCAACTGTGTTGTTAGTTGTGAGAAAGCATTTACAAATCCACTTAAATTAACTTTAAAAATTATGTGTTCATATATATTCTATGTATGAGAAACAGCCGTTGTGAGGATACAAAGGAAGGATCTCCCCATTTTTTATCCCATTTTTACATTCAAAAGAAGGTACTCCCATCACTATAGTGGATAGTTTTATTATTTGTTATTGCCAGTAGATGGCACTAGTTATTGTCAAAAGATGAAGTCATTCTTCATCTTTGCAAGGTTTTCTCCATCCTCCAGGTGGAAAAGTAACAAGGACTTCGTACAAGGTGTTTAGAATCAGATATCTGAAGTTGTTCTGTGGTCTAGGCCAGATTGCTTATACTGGTTTTAGTTAGGTAATCACCTTATAAAGCACTACTATTGGTTTGTGTTTGTAAAAATCCATTAAGGTTAGATATAGTAAAACTTCAATTATACAAAATCCAATTCATTTTTTAGCTTTCTATAAATGTTTCATGCATGTGTGTACGTTCTTGCTCAATCAAGTCAAATCATACACACATGTGCACACATACATACACATCCTCATATCAAAGATTAATCCCTTCACACAATTGGACTAAACTTTCTTTTCCAGATTTTTCCAGCCAAAACTCCCCTTTTCAATCAATTAATAAGCATTTATTAAGTACTTACTATGAATTCAGGATACTCAACTTTCCTCTCCACATTTTTGCACTGACTGACCCTATGCCTAGAATATACTTTCTTCAGACTTCTGCCTCTTAGAATCTTTAGTATCCTTTAAAATTCAGTTCAAGTGACAGCTCCCATACAAGGCATTTACTGACCCCTTACTCTTTGTTCTTAATACCTACTCTTTCAGATTGCATTTATTTTCAATTTATTTTGCATAATATCTGATATATAGTGGACACTTATCAAATGTCTGCCGATTTATTGATTTTATTTAGTGGTATACACACATGCTCATACATACATATATATGTATGTATATATATATGTATGAAAATGTGTGTATATACACAAACGTGTGCATTTAAGTATGTTGTTTCTCCTGGTGGAATGTAAATTCTTTTTAGGGCAAGGACTATTTTATTTTGTTTTTGTATCCTTAGTGCATGGTATCTGACATATAATACATGCTTAATAACTGCTGATATATATATATATATGTATACTTGTATATATGTATGAAAACTGGCATGTATATATACATATGTGTCAATATACAGACATATATACATGTATGTGTATCCCCTTTCACTGGAAATCTTCAAGTAGAGGCTAGATATGTCAGATGTATAGTAGTACAGATTGTTCTGATATGACTTGAATTAGAGGCTCTTTCTAATTCTTACATTCTATAATTGCATGATCTCTTATCTAGAGAGGAAAGAAAGTGGTAGAATAAATGAGGAACTTGTATTCACAGAATCTGAATTTGAATCCTGGATCCTTTAAGACTTCAGGAAAAATGATTTTACTTCTCTGTTATTCAGTGGCCTTATTTGTAAAGTGAAGAGAGTAATGGCTCTGTGAAGTCTATCTAAATGGATAAGTAAATATAACATAAATTGAGGAGGAAGAGATTATTCTTATTCTGAATTTAGCAAACATCAAATAAATAGGCATCCACAAATACATAGTAGACCAGAAAAAATGCAGATTTCTATATTTACATTTTGCTTTTCTTTTTAAGTGAAATATAAAATTTTTAAATAATAAAATTTACCTATTAATTTCAATTATCTTGTTTGTGATTCTTTCTGACCTTACCTCTACTTTCTTTTGTCCATTTTTAAAAAATGCTGCATCAATAACCCTCTGGTTTTCATGTCTTAGTGCCTAGAATATTCTATCTTATCACTTCTACCTCTCAGTTTTTCTGACAGCCTTCCAATCTAATCTCAAACACCATTTAAGGGGACCTTTCCTAATATCCTAATAATAATGCTTTTTTTCTCTGAAATGAACTTCTATTTGCATTTTAGATATTGCTTATACATGTAGTTATTACTTACAAGGTGCTTCCCACTTAAAAAAAAATTCCCAGTACTTAGTGCTGTAACTAGCACATAGTAGATGTTTGATAAAAGCTTGTTGACTGACTGGATTTCTACTTCCAGAAGTGAGGGATAGGAGGAAGGGAATAAGCATTTATATAAGGCCTTCTATGTGCCAGGCACCAAGCTAAAAGTGCTACAAATTGTCTCAATTGATCCTTACAACAACCTTGCAAGATAGGTATTGTTATTATTCCCATTTTACAGCTGGGGAAAATGAAGGGAAAGATGAAGTGATTTTCCCAGGGTTACAAAGCTAGTAAGTTCCTAAGGCCAGAATTAATATAAGATCTTTCTGACTCCAGATCAAACACTATTCATCATGCCCCCTAGCTAGCTGCCTCTATAAAAAAGTGGGAAAAAAATCAGGCTGATAATAATAATTACATTATTAAATTATTTATTAATTAAAAATTAAAAAAATTTATTGATAACTTTTGTTTTCATATTGTACTCATTTCTGAATAAATGTTTCTCTATCCAGAGTCATCTCTTGAAACAACAAAAAGAGAAGAAAATAAAATGCGCATTTATCCTAAATCCTATTATTAATCCTAAATAAAGACAAAGAGACAGAGAGGAGAGAAAAAGAGAGAAAGACACACGCATACAGAGATAGATTAGTAGAACAAATAGATTAGGGTACACAACACATAGAATCAAACATAGTAGCATAATGTTCTAGAAATCGAAATACCCCACTTGGAGAAAATCATTATCAGCCAAAACTTCTAGGAAAACTGGACAGCAGTTTGAAAGAAATTAAGTTTAGATCAACAACTCACACCATATGCCTCCAAATGGATCTTGATTTAGATATGAGGTCATTATAAGCAAATTAGACCAGCAAGGAAGAAATTACTTTTCAGTTAGGGGAAGAGTTCTTGACAAACAAGTGATAGCAAGGATCATACAAGATAAAATGGACAATGTTGATTATATGAAATAAAACAATTTTTTCACAAAATTTAATTTAGTAAAAATTGTAAGGGAAATAGGTAACAAAGAAAAATTTTTTTCAATAATAAAAATCATTTGCCTAACTTATACAGGAACTGATAACAATAAGGGCTATTTTCCAATAAGGAAATGGCCAGAAGATAAGCAATTTTCAGAAGAAGAATCCAAGCTATCAACAAACATTTGAAAAAAAAATGTTTCAAATCATTAATTTAGAATAAACAAGAATTAAAGGAATTCTAGGGTTCCATCTCATACCGATCAGATTGGCAAAGATTATAATATTTAAAGCAGTTCTTTTCATGACAGTCAAAAATTGGAAGCTAATGGGGTATCTTAAACAAATAGTGATACATAAATACATGGAATATTACTCTACTATAATACATGATGAAATAGTTTTAAAGGAAACTGGGAATACCTTTATGAACTGATACAGAGTGAAGTGAATCATTTATACAATAGTAAAAATGTTGTAGAGAAAAACAACTTCTAAAGACTTTAGGAACTCATCAATTCAATGATAAACTATAAGTCCAAAGAATGAATTTGAAATAAACCACTCACTTCCTCCTGATAGAGAAATGATGAACTTAAAATACAGAAACATATGTTTTTAAAAACATCCAACATGGGAATTTGTTTTGCCATACCATGCAGCTGTGTATTGGGAATTTTCTTTTTCAGTGTTATCTTTCTTGTTTGCTCAGTGGACTTGGAGGTAATAAAACAAATTTTCAAAAAAAGTAATTAAAACCAATAAAATTTTTAAAAATTTAATAACAAAAAAATTGATGAACAATTACTCAGAACATTTGAGCATTGTGTGAATCTTACTTACTTTCATCAGATTTGGCTCAAAGCCAGAATATCAAACATATTTAGCTTTACAGAGAAACTTGTCTTATCCTATAAGGAAGTAGGAGAGTGAAAGGGAAAGGAAAGGGGAGGCTAATAAAAGGGAGAACAAAAGTAGAAGGAGAAAGGTATAAGAAAAGGAGAAGGGCTGTTAAAGGGGAAGGTTATTTGAGGGAGGTGGTGGTCAGAAGCAAAATATTGGGGAGGTGGGAAAGGGAAAAGTGTAACTGGGGGAAAACCAAATGGCAAAAAGTACGGAATTGGTAATTTTACCTGTGAATGGGAATGAGATGAAATCTCCCATAAAATGGAAATGGATAGCAGACCGGATTAAAAGCCAGAATCCTATAATTTGTTGTTTACAAGAAACACATTTAAAGCAGAGTGATACATACAGAGTAAAGATAAAAAAAAAAAAAACTGGAGCAGAATCTATTATACTTCCACTGAAGTAAAAAAAAGAGCAGGTGTAGCGATCTTGATCTCAGATCAAGAAAAAAAAATAGATCTAATTAAAAGAGATAAGAAAGGAAACTATATTTTACTAAAGGGTACCATAGATAATGTAGCAATATCAATACTTAACATATATGCACCAAGTGGTATAGCATCCAAATTCCTAGAGAAGAACTTAAGAGAGCTGCAAGAAGAAATAGATAGTAAAACTACACTAGTGGGGAATCTCAACCTTGCTCTCTCAAGACTAGATAATCAAACCACAAAATAAATAAGAAAGAAGTTAAGGAGGTAAATAGAATTCTAGAAAAGTTATGTATTATAGACTTTTGGAGAAAATTGAATGGAGACAGAAAGGAATATACTTTTTTCTCCATAGTACATGGAACCTACATAAAAATTGACCATGTATTAGGACATAAAAATTTCAGTATCAAATGCAGAAAGGCAGAAATAGTCAATGCATTTTTTTCAGATGATGATGCAATAAAAATTACATGAAATAAAAGGCCAGGGGAAAATAGACCAAAAATTATTTGGAAACTAAATAATCTAATCCTAAATGATGAGTGTTTGAAACAACAAATCATAGACACAATTGATAATTTCATCCAGGAGAATGACAGTAACAACATACCAAAATTTATGGGATACAGCAAAAGCAGTTCTTAGGGGAAGTTTTATATCTCTAGATACTTACTTGCATAAAATAGAAAAAGAGAAGATTAGTGAATTGGGCATGCAACCAAAGAAGCTAGAAAAAGAACAAATTAAAAACCTCCAATTAAATACCAAATTTGAAATTCTGAAAATAAAAGGGGAAATTAATAAAATTGAAGGCAAAACCTATTGAATTAATAAGCAAAATGCAAAATTTAGAGTTAATTTTATGAGAAAACTAATAAAATAGATGAAGCTTTATTTAATTTGATTAGAAAAAGTAAAGAAGAAAATCATGTTAGTATCAAAAATAAAAAGGGAGAATTTTTCACCAAATGAAGAGGAAATTAGAGCAATGATTAGGAGTTATTTTGCCCAATTATATGTCAATAAAACTGACAATTTAAGTGAAATGGAGGAATACTTACAAAAATATAGATTGCCCAAATTAACAGAAGAGGAAATAAATTACTTAAGTAGTCCCATTTTAGAAAAAGAAATTGAACAAGTTATTAATCAACTGTCTAAGAAAAAATCTCTAGGATCAGATGGCTGTACATGTGAAATCTACCAAAGATTTAAACAACAATTAATTCCAGTACTATGCAAACTATTTGGAAAAATGGGATTTTTCCTACCAAATAAGGAGTCCTACCAAATTCTTTTTATGACAAGATATGGTACTGATACTTAAACCGGATAGGGTCAAGACAGAGAAAGGAAATTATAGACTAATTTTCCTAATGGATATTGATGCCACTTTCTTAAATATATTATTAGTAAAGAGATTATAGTAAGTTATTCTCACGATAATACACCATGACCAAGTAGGATTTATACCAGGAATGCAGGACTAATTCAATATTAGGAAAACTATAATTGACTATGTCAATAATCAAATTAACAAAAATCATATGATTATTTCAATAGATACAGAAAAGGCATTTGACAAAATCCAACACCCATTCCTATTAAAAACACTAGAAAGTATAGGAATAAATGGCATTTTCCTTAAAATGATCAGTAGCATCTATTTAACACCATCAGCAAGCATAATGTAATGGGAATAAACTAGAATTATTCTCAATAAGATCGGGGTAAAAAAGGTTGCCCCACTATCACCATTACTATTCAATATTGTATTAGAAATGTTAACTTTGGCAATAAGAGAGAAAAAAGAAATTAAAGGAATTAGAGTAGGAATTATCAGTCCTTGCAGATGATTCATGGTATACCTAGAGAATCCTAAACTATCACCTAAAAACTATTAGAAACAATTCATAACTTTAGCAAAGTTTCAAGATACAAAATAAATCCACATAAATCATCAGCATTTTTATATATTACCAACAAAGTCCAGCAGCAAGAGATACAAAGAGAAATTCCATTTAAAAATTATATAAAATTTATATATAAAAATAATATAAAATATTTGGCAGTTTACCTGCCAAAGTAAAGTCAAGAACTATATGAACACAATTATAAAACACTTTCCACACAAATAAAGTCCGATCTAATCAGATGGAAAAATATCAAGTGCTCATGAGTAGGCCAACCTAATATAATAAAAAATGACAATACCACTTAAATTAATCTACTTATTCAGTGCCCCAGAAACTATTTTACGGGTCTAGAAAAAAATAGTAACAAAGTTCATCTGGAAGAACAAAAGGTCAACAATTTTAGGGGAATTAATGAAAAAAACAAATGCAAATGAATGTGGCCTAACTGTACCAAACCTAAAACTATATTATAAAGCAGCAGATATCAAAACTATTTGGTACTGGCTAAGAGATAGAGTAGTCGATCAGTGGAATAGGTTAGGTTCCAAGACAAAATAGTCAATGACTACAGTAATCTAGTGTTTGACAAACCCCAAAACCCCAGCTTTTGGAACAAAAACTCACTATTTGACAAAAACTGCTGGGAAAATTGAAAATTAGTATGGCAGAAACTAGTCATTGTCCCATACCTAATACCCTATACCAAGATAAGGTTGAAATAGATTCATGATTTAGATATAAAGAGTGATATTATAAGCAAATTAGAAGAACAAAGGATAGTTTTCTTCTCACATTTGTGAAGGAAGGAATTTGTGACCAAAGAAGAACTAGAGTACATTATTGAATACAAAATAAATAATTTTTATTATATTAAGTTAAAAAGTTTTTGCACAAACGATACCAAGACAAGATTAGAAGGGAAGCAATAAACTGGGGGTGGGGGGAATTTTATATTCAAGCATTCTGATAAAGGCCTCATTTCTAAAATATATAGAAAATTGACTCAAATTTATAAAAATTCAAGCTATTCTCCAATTGATAGTCAAAGGATATGAACAATTTTAGATGAAAAACTGAAACCATTTCCAGTCATATGAAAAGGTGCTCTAAATCACTATTGATGAGAGAAATGCAAAGTAAAACAATTCTGAAGTACAACTACATACCTCTCAGATTGGCTAAGCTGACAGGAAAAGAGAATGATGAATGTTGGAGGGGATGTGGGAAAACCAGGATACTAATCCATTGTTGGCGGAGTTGTGAACTGAATTAACCATTCTGGAGAGCATAGAGGGCCACAGACAGTGGGATAACTCTCAGTGAGGTATAAGACCTTTCAGCCCAGAGGGAACCTGCTGACAATGTCTGACAACCTGTGTTCTACTTGAAGCAGAGATACTTGCAGCAAAATGCATTTACATAATAATAGCAGGGTGTTTATAGTTAGCCATGTTCAGTATGCTGTGGTGATGTGATTGTACTAAAGTATTTAAGGCTGAGAGAACTTGAAATAAAGGGGCTCCATATTTGACCATCCACTTGGGTCCCTGCCTCATCACTCCTCCTCTAAAACCAAAGACTTGGGCTGGTCCTGAGATCCTCCAGAGAGCTAGTTCAGACAGTACATTTTGGCACCCCAATGTGGGACTCTAGAAAGCACATTACAGGAGAGCAATTTGGAACTATACCCAAATGGCTATCAAATTGTTCACACTCTTTGATCCAACAGTGTTTCTACTGGGCTTATATTCCAAAGAGATCATAAAGGAGGGAAAGGGCCCCACATGTGCAAGAATGTTTGTGGCAGCCCTTTTTGTAGTGGCTAGAAACTGGAAACTGAATGGATGCCCATCAATTGGAGAGTGGCTGAACAAATTATGGTATATGAATGTCATGGAATATTATTGTTCTGTGAGAAACGACCAGCAGGATAATTTCAGAGAAACCTGGAAAGACTTACATGAACTGATACTGTGAAATGAGCAGAACCAGGAGATCATTGTATACAACAACAGCAAGATTATATTTGATGGATGTGACTCTTTTCAATAATGAGATGATTCAGGACAATTCCAATGGTCCTGATTAAGAGAGCCATTTGCACCCAGAGAGAGGACTATAGGAACTGAGTGTGGATCACAACATATATTTTCATTCTTTTTGTTATTGTTTGCTTGCATTTTGGTTTCTTTCTCATTTTTTTCCTTTTTGATTTCATTTTTCATGTGCAACATGATAATTGTGGAAATATGTATAGAAGAATTGCATATGATTAACATATATTAGATTACTTGCCATCTAGGGGAGGGAGTAAATTTGGGGGGAGGGAAAAAATTTGGAACACAAGGTTTTGCAAGAGTGAATGTTGAAAAACATCCATGCATGTGTTTTGAAAATAAAAAGTTTTAATAAAAACTAAATTTTTTTAATGAAAAAAAGAAATCTAGCCCCAGAATTCTAAAATACTCTGCTAGTTTTGGCAGTCAAAATTTATATTTTGGAAGGAAGGAGAGAGTGAGGGAAGGAAGGAAGGAAGAAAAGAAGGAAAGCAAAAAGGAAGGAAGGAAGGAAGGAGGAAAGAAGGAAAGAGAAGATGGAATGAGAGAAAGAAGAGAGGGAAGGAGCTGTGTTGCCCAATTGGAAATAACCAGTGGATTTTCCACTGGGACAAGGCTACTATTACTTCTCACAGATTGTTGTTTGTCCTTCATTCTTCCTAGAGGACCATGACATCAGAAAGGAGATATCATGACATGCAAGTGAATTAGATTTAAATGGGCAGGACTGTGTAAAGTCACCAGCTTTACTCTGTCCTCTGTAGCCATGGTCCAGTGGCAAGATATAGACCAGAATGAGTAGAGATGGCTTGAGCTACAACTAGGCAAAGACAACCAGAGTATTGCTCCAGAGCAGGGAAATTTCTGGGGCACTGTTTTACTTCCTTTGCTTCAGCAATGTGAAACATATAGCTTAGCATTTAGGGAGCCAAATGACTAAGTTAAAATAGGAAATTATAGATCCGTCACACCCCATATCCCATTCCTGTAGTCTCCCATGCCACAAGGGCTCACCAGCAGTGTTTGAAGTCATTCCTTGCCTATCTGGCCTTTGATGCAAATGTGGCTATTTCTAGTTCTTGTTGAAACCAAGTTCAGTGTGAAACTTCACGTAGACTCTTATCATGGCATCTCCTACTTTAAGAAAAACCCAACTAGAAGATTTATATTTACACTTTTTTTTTATACTTTAAGGATCTGTGATTTTTGTCTATATGAGTACTCCCTCCACTATCACAGATCTCAACACATCAGTCTTTGAAAGTTGCTGTGCATAAAAAATTCATCACACTATATTTAATCTGGTGACATAGCATTAGAACTAAAAGGCAATTCATGGGGTCAAATGTCCTTGTGACTTATTCAGAATCATTCAAGAAGCTTCAGAAATGAGATTTAAATTCAGGCCCTCTCCAAATAGAATATTTAAATAATCCTATCTTTAAAAAAAGAAATTGAACAAGCCATAAGTGAGCTTCCTAAGAAAAACTCCTCAGTACCAGATAGTTTTCCAAGTATATTCTACAAAATATTTAAGGAAAATTAATTCCAATACTGTATAAATTATTCAAAAAAAATAAGAAAGGAAGAAGTCCTATCAGACTTCTTTTATGCACAAATATAGCTTTGATACCTAAAGTAGGGAGAGCAAAAAATAGAGAAATAAAACTATTAGACCAATTTCCCTAATGCATACTGTTGCAAAAATTTTAAATGAAATTCCAGCAAATATAAAGATCATAAACTAGTACCAGGTTAGAGTTATACCCGGAATGCAGGGCTGGTTCAATATTATAAAAACTATCAGCATAACTGACCATATCAATATCAAAAATAATAAAAATCATGCAATTATAACAATAGATGCAGAAGTTCTTGAGAAAATACAGCACACATTCCTATTAAAAACACTAGAAAGCATAGGAATAAATGGAGCATTTCTTAAATGACCAGGAGCATCTACAAGAACAAGCATTATCTATAATGAGGATAAACCTTAAGGCTTCCCAATAAAATCAGAAGTGAAGCAAGGATACACATTAACACTATTATTATTCAATATTATACTAGATATACTAGCTAGAGCAAAAAGACAAGAAAAATAAATTGGAGAAATAAAAATAAGCAATGAAGAAACAAAACTACCAATCTTTACAGATGATATGATGGTATACTTAGAGAACCCTAGAAACTCTGCATATCCTTTGACCCAAAGTGCCATTATTAGGTCTATTTCAAAGAGATGAAAGAAAAGGGAAAGGACCTATTTTCACAAAAAAAATTATTTAAAGTAGTTCTTTTTGTGATAAAAAAAGAATAGGAAATTGAGGGACTGTTATCTTTTAAAGAATGAGTGATTACATCTTGCTGGTGAAACACAGAAAAATTTTCAATTTAGTGACATTTGCTGATTGGCAAATGGAAGTCAGGAAAATGGATTTTTGTCTGAAGAAGCCATTCCTTTCATGACCTATAAGAGATATGAAAGTCTCTCTGTTTCTATCTTTCCTCACCTCTCTCTCTCTCTGTGTCTCTGCCTCTCCTCTTTCCTAACCTTTATTCTACCTTGAATTTCTGGCAAGGAGTTAGAAAGAGGATTTCTCTCCCCTTAGTCTCTTGTAGCAATAGTAACTTAGAAAAGGGAAAAGGAAATAAATCCCTTCTCCCAATTTACTAAAAGTCCAAGAGTGGAAAAGAGATGGAAAGGAGTTCCCCCAAATAAAAACCATTTCCACAGTTCTTAAAATTCATATGAAGGAAGCTCCTCTCATTCAGAATCCATTCTCCTAACAATCAGTCCTCCACACTGGGAATTAGTAAGGAGTTTCCTTCATCATCATGGACACATGTCCCTCAGCTGGGGACCAGAGTTTATATCGGGTTAATGAAAGGTATCTCAGTCCAACAAATTAGGAGTTCTGATTTCTTCTTGTACATATGCAATAGCGAACCACTGAAATTTTTTGAGTAGGGGAATGATATGGCCAGACCCACACATTAGGAAAATTATTTTGGCAACTCTGCAGAACATATATTGAAGAAAGGAAAAATTAAAGGAAATGAGATGATTTAGAAAATATCCCAGAAGTCTAGGTGAGAAGTAATGACGACCTTCTCATAAGTTTGCCCAGTATAATAAGTTAACTCAACATTACAAATAACCATGAAGTATTCTATTACTTGGACTGAGAATGCCTACAAGAAGCCTACTCTGATCATTCTGGTTAATGTTTTTCCAAAGGAAATTACTTTGTATGTATTTTTTAGTTGTTGTTTAGTCATTTCAGTTATGTCCAATTGTTTGTGATTTCATTTGGTGTTTTCTTGGCAAGATAATGGAATGGTTTTGCCATTTCCTTCTTCAGCTCATTTTTATTTATTTACTTTTTTATATTTTATAATTTAATATTTTTTTCAACTACATGTAAAAACAACTTTAACATTCTTCCCCCTCAAATTTTGAATTCCATGTTATCTCCCTCTCACCCCACCACTGAGAAGGCAAGCAATTTGACATAGGTGATATATATATAATCATGCAAATCACAATTTCCACGTAAGTCATTCTATGAAGGAAAACAGACAAAAACAAAGAACAACAACAATAACAAAAAAACCCAATAAAGTAAAGAAAAAGGATCTTTCATCTGCATTCAGGCTCCACCAGTTCTTCCTGTGAAGATGGACTGCACCTTTCATTGTAAATCCTTCAGAATTATTCTGCTAGCCTCAACCTCCTTTCTTCCATTTGCTTTGATAGTTCTCCCAGTGTCTTTCTTTGACCCTCTTCTTTTCTCTCTCTATTCTCTATCTGTTGACACTCAGTCACTGCCATTTATTGCCCGCTTTATATTAATGACTGCCAAATTGATGTTTCATTTTAACTTCTGCAAGCATCTTTACCTTCAAGACATTACTACTTGAGTATTTCCCTGGGACCTGAAACATAACATGCCCTAAAATAAACAATGTATTTTCCCCTAAATCTGTTCCTTCTTCTAACTTCACTCTTTGAAAGACCAAGTCAAATCAAATAAATGAGAATTTATTAAGTATTTATATGCTGACTTACATGGAAATGTGTTTTGCACGACTACACATTTACAATATATGTCAAATTGCCTTCTCAATGAGGTGGGGAGGGAAGGGAGGGAAAGAATTTGGAACTAAAATTTAAAGAAGAGTTTAAAATAATTTTTATATGTAATTTGGGTAAAATAAAAATATTAAACTTAAAGTGTACAAAAAGTGATGCGCCAAAGCAAATATGTTAGCTATAATATAGAATAATATTTTAACTGTGAATTATGTTCTAGTGAGCAGAACCAGGAGAACATTGTGCACAGTAATAACACAATTACGTGAGGATCAACTCTGATGGACTTGGCTCTTCTCAACAATGTTTTGATCCAAAGCAATTCCAACAGACTTGAGATGGAAATGCTAATCACATCTAAAGAGAAAAGTATGGAGACTGAATGTGGATCAAAGCATAGTATTTTCACCTTTTTGTTTATTTGTTTCTTGTGGTTTTTTTCCCCTTTTGGTCTGATTTTTCTTGTACAACATGACAGATATGAAAATATACTTAAAAGGATTGTGCATGTTTAACCTATATCAGATTGCTTGCTGTCTTAGGGAGGGGGTAGGTAAGAGAGGGAGAAAAATTTAGATCACAAAGTTTTACAAAAATGAGTCTTGAAAATTATCTTTATATGCATTTAGAAAAATAAAATACTATTTAAAATATGTTGTTTTGGAAAGATCTTTGAAGCTTTATTGAAGACCATTCAACTTCTTTTCTTACTTTGCTTCTGTTTCTGAGTTGCCTGATATAATAATGATGATGATGATGATGATGATAAGCATTTATGTAGAACTTTGAAAGTTTGCAAAGCACTTTACATGTTCTATCTTATTTAATCCTTAAAACAGCTCATTTAAAGATGAGAAAGTGGGTCTGTGATGTTAAGTGACTTGCACATGCAAAATTTTTACTTTGGTCTTCCTGATTCCAAAGGCCATGTTCTATCTACTAGGCCATCTAACTGACTGCCTCCAGTTAGTTGTATAACTTCAATGGGAAGGATGAAAATTATGTCTCATTCTCAGCTGGTAAGTAGGGATTAATAACAATTACCTGTGTAAGTCATCAGGCGTTGGAAGGATTAGGACATGATATCTACTGGGAAATCTGACCTCCTTACAGAAGGGGGAAGGCAGTATCCCAAACCCAGAGAGGTCTAGTTGGAGCTTGCACAATTCTTAGATTGCTTGCAATTTCTGGCAAGATCTGTGGCCCTCATTTTCCAGTGAAACACTTCTCAACCTTTTAAAGGCATTTAAAAGGAGCCAAGTGACAGGGCTCATCACCACTGTTCTATAATGGAGTCAGTGGCCTGGGCCTAGGGCCTGGGGTCATTTAGTCAAAGGCCCTCTGGACACAACTTTACTGAGATCACCATGGTGGTGGGGCTTCTTGAATAACAGCCTGGATTGCTCTGCTGAGTTGTCTCAAGGAGTAAGTTCACAGCAGGACATCAACATGCTGTCAGTGTTAACTTCCCAATTAGGAAGGAAGCTAAGAAGAATTGGAGTGAATAGAGGATGAGAAAAGACAAGAGCCAAAGGAAGACTCTGTTAATCTCTCTGCTCAGATAGGGAGGCAAAGGGTCATTGAGTTACATTTCCTGCCCCCTGTTAAGATTCTGTGAGTGCATAGAATGAACATTCCAACACATCATGTCCTGCTATCAATTGGTAAAGCATTTGCAAAGCTTAAATGCTCTTTTTTCTCCTGACAATGAGAATGCATGCTTAAAACACTGGGGATCTTTGAGGAGGCACGGAGCTATGATGAGACAAGAGCTGAGCCTCCCATCAGGAGACTGGGCTGGAATCCTGGCTCTGACATTTGCTAGCTATGTGACTTTAAGGAAGCCTATTTTTTTGCATCTCACTCTCCCCATCTGTGAAATGGGAATACTAATGCTTATGCTACTTCACTCATAAGGTTGCACCTTTTGCCTCCTTTTAATGTTCTGCCTTTCCCCATGTGACTTTCTCCAGGTCACTTGTCCTCTGTTCCTCTCAGTTTCCTCATCTGTAAAATGAAAATAATAATAGTATCTGCCTCTCAGGTTTGTTGTGAGAATTGTATGGGAAAATATTTGTAAAGCATTTTGGAACAGAGCTTGGAACATAATAGACACTATATAAATGTATATTCCCTGCCCCTTTCCTTCCTTTTC
Organism: Myrmecobius fasciatus; assembly: GCA_023553655.1. Classification (NCBI taxonomy): domain Eukaryota; kingdom Metazoa; phylum Chordata; class Mammalia; order Dasyuromorphia; family Myrmecobiidae; genus Myrmecobius; species Myrmecobius fasciatus. The sequence goes on along the minus strand of JAJPUD010007466.1, from coordinate 70,306 downwards.
CATAGAATATCCACTTCTTGAGGACAGGATGCACTTTCTTTCTGCTTATATTTGTATTCCCAGGACTTAGTCCAATACTTAGCACACTGTGATCACTCCCTAAATGCTTGTTGACTTTGTTCTGTAAAGCCTAAAATGTTTTTTTTAAACATGGTCTGTTATTATGATGTTCACCAACAGCTACAGGGGAAAGCATTTATAAACACAGAGACTTGTGATCAATTAACTATAAAGATCAAGGATACTTATTTCAATTCAATACTTATTAACACTCAGGAACTGGGGATGCAAAGAGGAATACACTGTCTTTGGAATCAGAAGGCGAAAAGGAAAAGAATAAGTGCCCACAATATTATCTCACACTTACATGAACTGATACTGAGTGAAATGAGCAGAACTAGGAGAATATTGTACACAATAATAGAAGATGATGAGATGATCAACTGTGATGGACTTGGCTCTTCTCAACAATGTGGTGATTCAAGGCAATTCCAATAGACTTGGGATGGAAAATGCAATCTGCATTCAAAGAAAGAACCATGGAGACTGAATGTGGACCAAAGAATAGTATTTTCACCTTTTTTTGTTTATTCACTATTTTTTCTCTTTCTTGTATTTTTTGTCTAATTTTTCTTGCACAACATGACAAATGTGGAAATATGTTTAAAAGAATTGCAAATATTTAACCTATATCAGATTTTTTGCTCTCTTGGGGGGGAAATCAGGGAAAGAGGGAAAAAATTGGAACAAATTCTTACAAAAATGAATATTGAAAATTATCTTTACATGTATTTGGAAAAATAAAATATTATTGAACAAAATATTCTCTCATTTGGTAGAAGATGTGAGTTCAAATCCCAGCTCTGATCCTTTCTACTTACATTGACTTGGTAAAGTCCCTTAAATTCTCTGAATTTCAGTTTTCTTATCTGTAAAATGAAATAACTGAATGGGCAATGAGTTTCCTTCCAGCTCTGGTTCTAAGAGTTTATGCTCCACAAAAATGAAATAGTTCCTACAGTCAAGAATCTCATATTCTACTGGAAATTTAAAGCATATAAACATACAGATATGACTGAACTACAACAGCAGAACTGCATAGAGATGATCATTACAGTTATGAAAGCTGATGAAGTTACCCAGAGTGAGTATGGAGAGAAAAGAAAAGAGGGTTCAGGACATATCCTGGGGGGACACCTACCAAGTCTCCAAAAGCATGATTTGGGTAATGGCCTAGCCAAGGAGACTAAGAATGAGTGGTTAGACTGGAAGAAAGAAAACCAAAAAAGAGAAAAGTCATTTAAAGCCATTGAGAAAGAATATCTCAAAGGAAGGAGTGGTTGACTGTGTCAAAAGTTGGACAGATTTTGTAAGAAAAATGAGAAAAATCAGAGCCACTGATTTAGCAGTGAAGAGATCATTGGTAATCCTGGAGAGAAGTTTCAGCAGAGTAACATGACTGGAAGTCTGATAGCAACTGGGTTAAGAAATGAGTGGAATGTAAGGAAATGAAGGTGATTGAGGTAGACTGTGCTTCTTAGAAGTGTGTGTAAATAAGAAATCTTGGAAGATAGCTTGAAGAGAGAATCTGGCAGGGCCAATCAAAGGCTTTTTATAAGGATGAATGAAACCTGAGTATGTTTTTTGAGTGTCAGGAAAACAACAATAATTAACATTTATAATAATGCTTACTATGTGCCAGGCACCATGCTAAGCATTTTACAAGTATTATATTATTTGATCCTCACAATAATCCTAGTAGGTAAGTGCTATTATTATCTCCATTTTACAGATGAAGAAACTGGGGAAAAACAGAGGTTAATTGTCTTGCCCAGGGTCACATAGAAAGTGTTTGAAGGTGAATTTGAATCCAGGTTTTCCTGATTCCTAGTTTAACACTCTCCACTGTGCCATATAACTGGTGGGAGTAATCTAATTCTCAACAATTCTAGACCACCTCTTCCTCAGTAATTGAAATAAAGAAAGATGGAATGAAGGAAGGTATTGAGCTGTTTTGAGCCATGGAGAAAGGGAAAAGATACCTATGATTGATAAATTTTAGTTTCTCAGTAGAGGAGGTTGAGGTCCTCTGCTGAGAGAAAGTTGGAGGTTTGAGAAAAGAGAGTTGGAAGCTATTCCAGAGAGTGTGGTAAAATATAAATTAAGAAAGAATGAAGGAAACTCTATGAAACCCAATTGATATTAGATAGCAGAAGAGTAATCCAGTATTGAGGTTCAGCAAGGTGTTTCTGAAGACAGAACAAGGGGGAAAAGCATTCAGGGACAAAGGACAGTGTACAGTTGAATGGTCAATTGCTGGGTCAAGACTGTGGAAAGAGAAAAGTGAAATCAAATTAGAGATAATAAGCTGAGAGAAGAGGGCAGGTCACTTGGAGGATGAATGAAAGAGAGGAAGATATGGAAGCTCCAGAAAGAAAAATGGATTTCAAAGTTTTAGATCATGAAGACAGGAACACTTATAGAGATGGTGATATTCCTTACATGCAGGTCTGCCCATGTCATGTCCCCTAATATCTCCAGGATAAAATATAAATTCTCTGTCCAGCATTTTAAACCCTTTGCAAATTGGATCCTTCCTAAATGTATACTCCTCCTCATACTCTATTATTCATCTATATAAGTCTCTTCTTTATTTCTCTTTTTCATCAAGCCCTTTACAACCTGGCTCTTTTCTCCTCTTTATCACATATCTTATTCCACCTTCCATTATTCTACTAGTGATACTGGCCATTCTTGCTGTGCCTCTCCCCAAGACACCCCATCTCCTAACTTCATTTTCAGTGGCTATCTCCTATGCCATGAACTCTATTCCTCTTCATCTCTATCCTTTGGCTTTCCAGGCTTCTGTCAAGTCTCAGCTAAAATACCACTATCTTTTCCAATCCCACTCAATGCTAATGTCCTTCCCATGAAATTATTTCCAATTCATCCTGTATAATATCTTTGTACTTAATTGTTTAAGTTTTATCTCCCCCCACTAGATAGTAAGTTTCTGTAGAACATAAACTGATTTATTATTATTATTATCATTGTTGTTGTTGTTATTATTTGTTGTTGGTTTTCTTTGTATCCCCAGAACTTAAAATTGTCCCTAGAACATGGTGGATATTTAATAAATGCTTGTTGACTTGACTTGATCGATTTGATTAGAGAAATTAAGAGTAAGATCATTCCTGTTAATGGCTGAAGATATATGTCATGAGAATTGAGCAGGTTCATCAGCTGAGAGACTTACATGACTGATGCTAAGTGAAATAAGCAGAACCAGGAGATCATCATACATGGCAACAAGACTATATGATGATCAATTCTGATGGACATGGCTCTCTTCAACAATGAAGTGATTCAAACCAGTTCCAATTGTTCAGTGATGAAGAGAGCCATCTACACCTAGGGAGAGGCCTATGGGAACTGAGTGTGAACCACAACACAGCATTTTCACTCTTTCTGTTGTTGTTTGCTTGCATTTTGTTTTCTTTCTCAGGTTTTTTTTCCCCTTCTTGATCTGATTTTTCTTGTGCAGCAAGATAACTATATAAATATGTATACATATATTGGATTTAACATATACTTTAACATATTTCAATAAATCATAAAATGCCTAGATCTCTTAGAGCTAAGGGGCAAAGCAGGAATAGAAGGAGCCTCCTGGTCAACTTCTAAAAAAAAGTCCCAAAATAAAAACTCTCAGGAATTTTAAAACTCTCATCCAGAGTTTCCAGGTCAAAGAAAAATACTGCAAGAAGCTAGCTAGACAGAAAAAAAAAGTATCAAGAAGCTACAGCTAGGATCACACGTATTAGCAGACATCACAAAAGAGCAGAAAGCTTGGAATAAAATATTCCAGAAGGCAAAAAGTATAAATTCACAACCAATAAAAATTTAGCTAGCAAAACTGAATGTAATTCTATAGGGGAAAATATATTTTAATGAAATAGAGAATAAGAGGGAAAGACGAATAATAGAAGTTAGATAGAAGGCAGGAAAAGATTGGTCCTAAGCAAAATAGACTATAAAAAATATGAAAATATTTGTAATTCTTTCTGTGGCAGTAAAGACTTAGAAGCTGAAACATCCATAAATTGGGGAATAGCTGAACAAAGTATGGAATACTATTACTCTATAAGAAATGATGGAGTGGATGATTTCCAGAGAAAACTAGAAAGATTTGTATGAACTGATATGGAATGAAATGAGCAGAATCAGGAGAAGGATATAAACTGAAACAATAATATTTTAATGACAAATTACTTTGAAAGACTTATGAACATAAAAGTCATCATAACAATCAACAATGATTCCAGGGGACTAAGAATTAAACATGCTACTTATCTCCTGGTAATGAGTTAAAAGAAAGTGCTCAATAAGTCATTTTGGGGCCACAGATGTGAAAATCTGTTTTGTTTGACTATTCATGTTTATAATAGAAGTTATATATTTTTTTCTTTCTTAGTAGGGAGGGTGTAGGAAGAGAATTCAGACTTTTGCTGATATTGAAAAAAAAAATCATCAAAAAAAAAAAAAACCCAGGGGGCAGCTAGGTGGCGCAGTATATAGAGCACCAGCTCTGAAGTCAGGAGGACCTGAGTTCAAATCTGATCTCAGACACTTAACACTTCCTAGCTGTGTGACCCTGGGCAAGTCACTTAACCCCAATTGCATATATAGATATAGATATAGATATAGATATAGATATAGATATAGTTAGATAGATAGATAGATATTACATGCTCATTATGTGACAAACCTTGTGCTAAGTCTGGGATAATACAAAAAGAGTTAAGGAGCTTACAATCTAATGGAGGGAGTCAGGGAAGAAGCAAATGAATATTTACAAACAAGGGCAGCTTGTGGTGTAATAGAATGCTTGGTCTAGAGTCAGGAAGACCTGAATTCAACTCCAGCCTCAAACACTTCTTAGCTGTGTGACCCTGGGCAAGTCATTTAACCCTATTTGCTTCAGTTTCCTTATCTGTAAAATGAACTGGAGAAGGAAATGACAAAGCACTCCAGTATCTCTCCCAAGAAAACCCCAAATGGAGGTCACACAGAATCGGAAAGACTAAACAACAACTACATACAGAATAAATTATAAATAATTAGAAGAGGAATTCACTAATCCTACCCATAAAATCTTAGTTCTATAAAGGAAAGAGATTGTTTTTGCCTTTCTTTGTATCCCTAGTGCTTAATATAATGAATAAAGTGAGCACTTAATAGATTCTGCCTCATGACTTGACTTGACTCCACCTGGTTCAGGTGTGAGAGGGGCCATAAGACAAGAAGTACCCAGGACAGGAGAGGCTGTATTCGTCAAACCATGTCATCTTTTTGGGCCATCTCTCTGTCCACAATAAAATTCCCTACACCTTATTTGAGAATGAACTAGAGTGAATCCTTCTTAGTAGAGGATTGCAATGAAGCTGTAAGCCTGAAATTTAAAATGTGTAGGAGGAAATTTGAAGGAGCATTTAAGAAAACTTCAAATAGTCTACAGAAATTTTAAAAATATATATTATTTGCTCATGTGCATAAATTCTTCATTCATGCATGTGAAAGTAAGGAAAAAAAAAACAAATCCAGGAGTGTGCTGGTTTTTCCACCTGGCCCTGACCATTCCCACATCCAGCAGTTGCTGTTGTCTCCATCACTGTGGACTTGGCCACTGCTGAGTCTGCTTTTCAATAGCCTCTTGGAGCAGAGACTTTAGAGACAATAGGTATGTGGGAAAGAGGCAGAGAGAGCAGAAAGTGAATGAGAGAGAGCCCCTGGCAGCTGCCACATTGTTCAGACTCCTAAAAGTCCTGTCTTGGGCCAAAGAGATCAGTTGGCCCTGGCAAGCTGCCCTGGAGAGTTAGTGGGTGGGGAGGGCATTTGCTTTTCTATTTAATTTCATGGCTACTTTAAATACATTTAATTCTTATCTCAGGAAATGAACTTTGAAATTAAACAGACATGTCTGAGCAGCAAAAGCCTCCTCCCTAACCTAAAAGAGAATAGTTTAACATCAGAGCTAAGATCCCAAGATCCCTGCGGTCTGGAGTTTGCTGCTAATGATTTTAGTTTGTCACCTTAGCCAAGTCAATTGACTTTCATTTCAATTTCCTTCCTGGGAGAGGCAGAAAAAAACTTCCTAAAAGTATCTTAAGGGTCCTTCACTCAGGATGCTGAGGAGGGATGCTCAAGTCTGAGATATAGATGAGTGGTTCATTTAGGGTGGAGAGGAAGGGAAGGAAATCCTGTGGAAAGTCAGGGCAGTCCATCAACTGGTCTGGTAGCATGTCAGAAAGAGCTGGGCCCCTGCCAACGGCCACACCTTGGATCTATCTGGCCATTAACTGGGCTGTGCCAGACTTTGGGGTGTCTGAAAACAACACAAACTAAATAAAAAAGATCTTTTAGTCAAATGTATTTGATTTCCTGGTTTAAGCCATTGCAGGGGGAAATTCATTTGCTTCCTTCTCAACTCTCCATTGTCTGCCCTTCGGTTTCCCAAAGAAGTCTCACACCATCAAACCCTCGCTGCCTCTGTTTCCCAGGGGACCAGGAGTGGTCCCTCCTAGATGATAAAAGTCAGGGTTAAAACACCTTGGCATCGAGTCATAAGGGAGCTTTCCAGGCCCCCAGCTCCACCAGGAAGGCTTTCTGCCAATACTACTTTACCCCACCCTTTACAAACATTCTGTCTACCCCCAGAACTTCTTTAAAAAAAGCAAAATGAACAAAACCTCTTTCACTTGCTAAATCTTCAGGTGATCATGGTGAGTGCCCAGGGATGGGGGCCAAAATGAATAATTTTATATTGGCCCCTCTCACCTGTCTGATACTATGCACTATTACACTGTACATGGTTTATGGATGAGGCCCTCAGGGGCACCCTTCCCTGGCACCTGTCCACAGCTAATCTTCTAGCTCTAACAATAGACATTGCCCTTGCCAAGGAAAGCTGGCTGAAATATTGGACCTCAACACCCAACTGGCTCCCCACCCTTAAGTCAGAGCCAAACAGCATTAGCAAACATGGTGCACAGAAAGGCTGTAGAATTCAAGTTCAGCCAACAAATGTTCTTTGAGAAATCACCCTCTTTTTTCCCTAGCACTGTGTCTAGTTCAATAGAGGAGCCCCCCAAAATAAGATAGAGCTTGTATTAAAATATAATTAAAAGGTAAGAGTTACATAGATGATGTAAGTGGAGAATAATTCAAGATAAAATAAGAATAGTACTATTGACTTGTGGGCTGCAGACCCTAAATGTTATAGGAGATTAGAGATGAAGAGATCAGTTTTAGATGCAGGACCATGGAGGTTCCTAAAATAGGCACCTAAGACGCCAGCTAGTGATTAGATCTGGTAGATAGATGCCTGAGTAACTAGGGTCAGAGGGTCACAATATTGTGCAGGAGGCAGCAACAAAAAAAAAAATCCCAAAGAAAAAGAGCAAAAAAGCAAAATCACTATCTGGTGGGGCTTTACGTATAACTAAGGAAAGAAGGAAAGTGAAAGGAAAAGAAGAAAGGGAAAGATAGATCAAACTGAATGCAGAATTCTAGTGAGAAATAAGGAGAAAGAAGAAATTGTTTTAAAATTAGTAATGAAAAGAAATAGGAGAAAACAATAGAATGGGAAAGATAAAATGTTTCTCAAAAAAAGAGATATCAAGATATTGATTCATGCAAAATGGGTATAATAAAAGACAAAATTTGTAGGGACTTAAGAGAAATAGATTAAGAAGAGGTGACAAGAATTTGCAGAACTATGTAAGAAAAACCATAGTATCACCAATAACTATAATACTTGCTGATCTAGAGCCAGACATCCTGGAGAATGAAGTCAAGTGGGCCTTAGGAAGCATTGCTAATGCTAAAGTTAATGGAGGTGATGGAATTCCAGCTGAGCTTTTTAAAATCCTAAAAGATGATACTGTTAAAGTACCCTTCAATATGCCTGTAAATTTGGAAAACTCAACAGTAGTCATAGGACTGGAAAAGATTAGTTTATGTCCTAATCCTAAAGATGGGTAATGCCTTCAAGAAATGCTCAAATTATTGAACAATTGTGCTCATTTCACACACCACTGAAGTAATGCTTAAGATTCTGCAAGAATATGTGAACCAAGAATTACCAGAAGAGTAGGCTAATTCTCAAAGAGGCAGAGAATCTAGAGTCCAAATTGCCCTCACTTTCTGGTTTATGGAGTAAGCAAGGGAGTTAAAAAAAATCTAATTCTATTTCACTGACTACACTGAAGTCTTTGCCTGTGTGAATTGCAATAAAATGTGGAAAGTCACCCAGTGATGGGAGTACCTAGTCATCTTACCTGTCTCTTAAGGGACCAGTATGCAGGTCAAGAAGCAACAGAACTGAACAGGGAACAACTTATTGGTTTAAGATTGGAAGAGGAGTTGGACAAGGCACCCTAAATTATTTAATTTATATGCAGAATACATCATGTGAAATGGCAGACTAGATAAATCAAAAGCCAGAATCCAAGGTTGCTGAGATCAATCATCTCAGATATGCAAATTCTGCCATTCTCATGGTAGAAAGTGAAAAAGAGTTAAGAAGTCTCTTGATGAAGGTGAAAGAGGAAACTGTAAAAGCTGACTTGAAATTTAATATTAAGACAAAACAACAGTTAAGATCTTGGCAACTGGTCCTATCACTTCCTGGCAAACAGGGAGAAAAAATGGAAGCAGTGTCAGATTTTACATTCTTGGGCTCAAAGATCACTGCAGACAGCAACTGCAGCCATAAAATTAAAAAAACACTTACTTGCTCTTTGGAAAGAAAGCTATAGCAAATCTGGACAGCCTACTAAAAAGTAGAGACATCACCTTGCTGACAAAGTTACAGTTTTTCCAGTAACAATGTATGACTGGAAATGAAAATGGATTTGGAAAAATCTACAAGTCCTAAGAGTGTTGTCTTAGAGTAGATGGAAAAGTTACAGTTTTTCCAGCAACAATGTATGGCTGTGAGAGTTGGATGATAAAACTGAGTACCACAGAATGAATACTTCAAATTATGATGCTGAAGAAGATTTGAGAGTCCCTTGGACAGCAAAAATACTCAATACTTAAAAAGATTATCCCAGACTATTCATTGGAAGTCCAAATACTGAAGCTGAAGCTTAAATACTTTGGATATATAATGAGAAGATGGGACTAATTGGAAAGAACCCTGATGTTGGGAGATATTGAAGGCAAAGGAAAAGGGGTTGGCAGAAGATGAGATGGAAAGAAGCAATGAACATGAGCTTGGACAGACTTTGGGAAGGGCCTGGTGTTCAGTGGTCCATGGGGTCAGTCCAATGACTGAACCACAACAACAGTCCAACTTTGTTTTTTACTTTAAGATAAGTAAGTAGAGTCCCAAAGAGTTAATTTGCTGCAGATCACACAGGTGCAGAGTTTAGATGGGAATCCAGGGCCTTCCTGCTCCCAAACCAGTGCTTTTTTCATTTTACACCATGTTGCGTTTTCTCCTACTATAATACTTCTAACTTGTTTGTATGGATTTTTAGGCTTGTGATATCATAGAGTTCCCTTGCTGACACTTTACTCTGATGGTTCAGAATGGAGAGAGTGCTGGTTGTGGATTTAGGAAAACCTACTTTACAAGCCTGCTTTCTGACATTAGCTCTGTGACCTGTGTGAGTCTTACTTTCTTCCTCTGTAAAATGGGTATAATTATGTCTGAAATATCTATGTCACACAAGACTCAGAAAGAAATACTGTATGTAAGTAGTATTCATCAAATTTTAGTGGGTAAATGAAGTTAAATAAAATGTATCAAGTATTTACTATATGTCAAGTACTGTGCTAAGCTCTGGGGGATAGAAATAGTAAAACAAAACAAAACAAAAAAACTAGATTCAAGAAGCTCACATTGAAATTGGGAGGGGACAACATAGTCTTGAGGATTTGGAAAAATCTCCAAGTCCTAAGAGTGTTGTCTTAGAGTAGATGGAAAAGTCTAGGAACTCAAAACTTCATTGATAAGGCAGATGACATACAGGACAGATCATGGTAGGGCTTGGAGGACCTTAAGAGGGGAAATGGTTTTGTAGATAGTAAGATGGTAGCCCTCCATCTACTTCCTTTTTAAAAATTTTTTCCCTGAGGCAATTGGGCAAGTGACTTGCCCAGGATCACACAGCTAGGACGTGTTAAGTATCTGAGACCAGATTTGAACTCAGGTTCTCCTGACTTCAGGGCTGGTGCTCTATCCACTGCACCATCTAGCTGCTCCCCTCCATCTACTTCCAAGGAATAGACTTGGTGACTCTTAATTCATCCAAGTCACTTGGGCAATCAAGGAGTCCTGATAGGGAACTAGGAAAGAATAAGGGAGAAGGCAAGAGGGAGTGGATGGGTCCCCTTGCCCTCCTGCTTTTTCTACCTCTTGACCAACTGAATGGATTCTGGACCAGGACAAAAGTGAGGAGACAAGGTGGAGAGAGGCATTATATAAATGTCAGTTTTATTTTGTTGCTAAATTTTAATAGATATGAGAATTCACTGCATGATATTTTCTCCATTGTTGTTGATTGCAAGCCCCCCAGGTCTTCTCATCTACTGCAGTGCTTATCCATATATTTTTAATTTATGGAATAAAGCAAGCATTTTCATAACATAGTACAATAAAAAAGATGATTGATCATGAAACTGCAAGTCTATTTTGCACAACTTGCAATTCTTTTCAAATATACAACCAAATTATCATGTATTCTTTCTTTCTCTTTCTCCCTCCCTCTCTCCCTGCCCCCCTTCTTAAATTAATATTCATTATTTTACAGTGCCCTGGACACCTTTCTCTGCTTCTTTTCACACCTTGGGAATTCCAATGTACTTCTCCATCTGTGAGCTTTCAGTTTAGCTAGGACTTATGTCTGTTCATATTGACAGAAAAACCTTAAGGCTAGGACTAGGTATGGAGTCACTGAATCCTTCACAAACTGGATGCTCCCCCCATCTGGTTCCTCTTCCTTCCTTCCCTTCTCCCTCAGCTCTTAGTCACAAGGGAACCTACCCTGTGGCAAAATCCATTAACTGAATAAGTTACTCTAAAAAAAACTTTCTCTTTTTACATCTGTTGACAACAAATTTCCTCATAATTCTTTCCCACATGTTAGAAATAAGGAAACTGTATTCATCCTTATTTCTCCATTCCACTACATCATAGTCACCTGCAGCACATGCTTCTTAACTTGGAGAAGTGAAAGGTTGAAGAATAAAGTAAGAGGAAAGGGTAGAGGAAGGGAAAAAAGGAAAGAAGAAATCTGTCATAGAATCTTTTATTAGTGAAAGAAATCTTGTTTGTAAAGGATCTTCAAAGGTATATTTTGCTCTACTGAATCACTGCCCTTAAAAATCAATAAATAATAGGTATGATGAGATTTTATATTTTATATCTTCCAGTCAGTTGTGAGAATACAAAGATATCTTCTATTGTGGATAATTTTCTGGGAAAAAGTCTGCCTGTTTCTTTTTTATTGTTTTATCATAATATACTTAATGGATGAATACACTATCTTTTTTAGCCACTGAATATGGCTTGGCAATTGATGATGTCTTTTCAGTCATTTTTAAAAAATGAAAACAGTTTTTTTTTTCTGTTGTTTCAGATTTTTTTTTCCTTTTTAGGATAGATTGAAAGTCTGACCCTGAATGTCTTTAAAATTGTATTGTGTGATGCAAGGATTGCTTCTCCACAGTCAGTTCCAGGAACTAATTTTTCTTCATCTTTTTTCTAAACATTTTTTTCTTTTAAAATTTTTATTGATAATTTTTAGTTTTATTTTACCCTTTATTCTCAATATTCCTCTCTTTATCCCCCCAATGAGTCATACCATATAGCACAAGATAAAAGAGAAAGAATTAAAAAAAACAGTCAAGCAAAGCTAACTAGCATATTAATAAAATCTGAGAGTGTATACTGTGTTCTAACTTACATAGACTCCCATTTCTGCAAGGAAAAAAAAAGAAAATGCTTTCCAATAGCTTTTCTTCAGGGCCAGGGTTCGTTCGTTAGTTCCTTCCTTCCTTCCTTCCTTCCTTCCTTCCTTCCTTCCTTCCTTC
>JAJPUD010007466.1:0-54317 GCA_023553655.1 Myrmecobius fasciatus | reverse complement strand
TCTCTCTCTCTCTCTCTCTCTCTCTCTCTCTCTCTCTCTCTCTCTCTGTCTCTCTGTCTCTCTGTCTCTGTCTCTGTCTCTCTCTCTTCCCCTGCCTGTCTCTCTCTGTCTCTCTCATTCTCTCTCTCTGTCTCTCTCTGTGTCTGTATGTCTGTCTCTCTGTCTCTGTCTCTGTCTCTGTCTCTCTCTCTCTCTCACACACATTTATGAATGCACACAATATAATTTTGGAGAGAAAAGTACTAGCATGAGAGCCCCATGCAGAAGGTGGCTCTTGAGCAAGCTTTGAGAAGAACCAGGTATTTTAAGAGGCAGAGGTAAGGAAAGGATGAATGCCAGACATGAGGAAAGGTTGGTACAGAGGCACAGAGATGGAGGATCATGTATGAGGAGCAGTAAGAAGGCATGGACTTCAGAGTGTGTGAAGGACAGTAATCTATGAGTCTGGAAAAGTAAGTTGGAATCAGGATCTGAAAGGTTATAAAATATCAAATAAAAGAAGCAGTTAGGTAGCTCAGTGGATAAAGTACTTCTTTACCCTGGAGTCAAACCCAGCCTTAGACACTTACTAGCTGTGTGACCCCCAGGCAGTTAGCTTGATTTCTGTCAGCCCTAGTTTTCACATCCATCTATTTCACAAAGTTGTTGTAAGGATCAAATGAAATAATCTTTGTTATGCAACCTAAAAGCAATATGCTAGCTATTATTGACACTCCCTATTATTAGTGCTCTTAGAAATCAAATGCTGATTAAGATAATTTCTTGGCTCTTTATTTCTTATTTTACCATATTACAGCTTAACTTTTTTCCCATGAATTAACTATCTTTCAGAAGTGGTGATAAAGTTAATATCTTTATTTTTATATTGCTAATTTTTTGGGGGGAAAGATTCAAGGGCTGGTTTAATTAGGTGTGTCTTTGTCTCATTTTTATCCTTTCATCTAAATGGTATTTACTTTATTTGCTCAAACTAGTCAAAGATCTTTAAACAAGTAGTTGAGTAGGTTACAAGCTTTTGATCACTTTCATTTCTTAATCTGAAACTGTATTTTCTTTTTTAAAATTTTTATATTTTTATTTTTTTTTAGTTAAACCTTTTTATTTCCAAAACATATGCATGGATAATTTTTTAACACTGATCTTGCAAAACCTTGTGTTCCAAATTTTCTCCTCATTCCTCCTTTCCCCTCCCCTAGATGGCAAGTAATCCAATATATGTTATACATGTTAAAACATATGTTAAATTCAATATATGTAAACATATTTATACAATTATCTTGCTGCACAAGAAAAATCAGATCAAAAAGGAAAAAAATGAGAAAGAAAATTAAATGCAAGCAAACAACAACAAAAAGAAGTAAAATACTATGTTGTGATCCACACTCAGTTCCCACAGTGCTCTCTCTGGGTGTAGATGGCTCTCTTCATCACAAGATCACTGGAACTAGCCTCATTCGTCTCATTATTGGAGAGTCACGTCCATCAGAATTGATCATCATATAGTCTTGTTGTTGCTGTGTACCATGATCTCCTGATTCTGCTCATTTCACTCAGCATCAGTTCACCCAAGTCTCTCCAGGCATCTCTGAAATCATCCTGCTGATCATTTCTTACAGAAAAATAACATTCCATGACATTCATATACCATAATTTATTCAGCTATTCTCCAATTGATGGGCATCTACTCAGTGAAACTATATTTTCTAACATGGCTTTCGCTATCCACTTCCATCCTCCCTTTCAATAAAGCCCTTGAGTACATGATGACTTAGTTCGAGAATCTTATCAACTTCTTTGAAGAATTTCTCAACTTCTTCATCTTCTGTAATCTTTAATTTTTTAAATTTATGGAATAAACAAGCATTTCCATACCATAATGCAATTAAAAAGATGAATATAATAAAACATGACATGTAGGCTAACGTGAGATCTAGGCTCATCCTAAGTATTTCAAGACACACTGTGACTAAGTATCATAAAAGGATGTTTCTCATTATTTTCTTTTGGCCACCGGATGACAACATAGCTGCCAACTCCTTGGTGAGCAGTCCCCAGAACTAGCCCAATCCAGACCCCAAATGCTGCTGTTCCTTCACTATCTTATTTAGTAATAATAAGGCAAATAGATCACACCCTACAGTAAATTGTAGCTTTCCTTATCACTATGACCTCTTTTCCCTGGGGCATCCATCTAACTCAGTGTCTTCATAATTCTCATACATTGTTCCCATGTGTGAGTTCCTCTAAAGTCAATAATTTTGTGGGGCAGCCTTCGTTTCCTTCCTGGCTCCTGTTCCAGAACTGGGCACTTCACTACACTCTCCATCTCTTAAAAACGAAGAACCACCAACAAAAATATTATTTATAAAATTATGTAGAACTAGAAGAGATTTTAAAGTTCCTATTCTCCCTTAATGCCCTAATTTTTATAGCTGAGAATATTGAATCCACAGATGGTACAAAGCTGGTTCATTGGATGATAGAATCACGATCCAAAAAGGTCTCAACAGGCTTTAACATAGCGATGGATCTAATAAGATGGAATTTAATAGTGGTTATAGTGATGCTTACACTTGTGTTAAAAAACTCAATGCCATAAGCTCAAGATGGGGAGAATATGTCTAGGCAGAAGTTCATCTGCAAACGATCTTGGGCTTTTAGCTGACTATATACTCCCTGAGTCAACAATCATTCACTGGACATCTGATCTCCAGCCATCTTGCCACCTGAACCAGAGACTATGCCCTGAGAACTTAACCTTTTCAGCTCCAGAACTCCTGTTCCTGAAGGTTCTGATTGGACAATGTTTTACATGGTTCACTATATGAAACTGGCCCCATTCACACTTTACTCTTTTCTTGCTGGCAGTATTGATCCCAATATTATCACTTCCCTTTTTTTTCTTTCATATAATTAATAATTAATTGATTCTATGATTTGTTTTTTGCCTCAGTTATTATTTAGGATTTCCCTGTTGAATTTCCATTTGAGTCTGTATGTTGTTTGTGCTCTCTGAACTGATTACTATTTTTATTGTATTATGGTTTGTAAAGAATGTGTTTAATATTTCTGCCTTTTCACATTTGTTTGCAATATCTGTGTACTCTAGTACATTGTCAATTATTGTAAATATTCTGCATGGTACTAAGAAATATTTATATTCTTGAGCAGTCTCATTTAGAAGATGCCATAAGTCTTTTATCTCTATTTTCTCCAGTAATTTGTTCAGTTTTATATTTTCCCTTTTTAAAAAACCTTTCTGTTAGAGTTTTCCAAAACTAAGAGATCATTGAAATCTCCTGTTATTGTTATTACTATGTCATTATGATTCAGTTAATTTTTCTTTTATGAATTTAGATGCTAAGAGATTTGAAGCATATTGGGAAGGTCATTTAATCTTAGTGGATCTCATTTTAATCATTTCTAAAATAAAGAGACTGGATTAGACAGTCTTTAAAATCTAAATGTATGATCTGTGACAATCTCTGAGGATAACTAAGATGGAGAAGGGTCTTGAGTCCATATAAGAATTCGTTGAAAGAACTGTTTAATCCAAATAAGAGGAGATTTAAGAGGATGACAATAACTTTTCAAACATTTGAAGGGCTCTACCTGAAAGAATGGGGTAGCTAGACGGTGTAGTACATAGAGTGCTGAGGTAGAAATCAAGAATATCTGAGTTCAAATACAGCCTCAGATACCCTGGGTAAGTCACTTAATCCTGTTTGTTTCAGTTTCTTCATCTATAAAATTAAAGTCTTATATATGTTACATTTTATATTTATGAAACAGAAATTTATATATGAATCTGCTACATATTAAATATTTATGATATACATGAACATAGAAATATATTTTCTGATATAATATAAAACATTTCATATATTCATGTATAAATACAATATAAATATATTTATCATATTTATGTATGATATGATAAAATATATGATGTTTATATGTAATTTCATTTGATCCTTACAAAAAATCTGTATGGTAAATACTATAGGGATGACACCCATTTTACAGATGGAGTTAAATTTATCTTTTCTGAGTCTCAGACTAAATTCCTTGCTAAATACCACAGAGGTAGTTTTCTGAGATATGATTACAACCAAGAATTTGTTGAACTTAAGTTCAATGAATTGAGAACAGTTTTCTATAAAAGGAGGACCATGAGTTTTGCTTTGAAAGAAGGATGGGAAGAGAATACATTGTAGACATTTCAGTGTAGTCAAGTCCAACTTTGTGATCTCATTTGGGACTTTCATGACACAGATACTGGAGGGGTTTGCCATTTCTTCATTTTACAAATGAGGAAACTGAGGCAAACAGGATTAAATGATTTGCTCAGGATCACACATCTAGTAAAGGTCTGAGGCTGACATTCAACTCAGAAAAATGAGTCTTCCTGACTTCAGGACTGGTGCTCTATCCAATGTACTACCTAGCTGCTCCACTCCAAGCACAGGGGACAGAAAGTAGGATGCTTTAGACTGATAGGAAGAGTGTCAAAGAGGAATAACAGAAATAAAGTCAGGAAAGGTATGATAAAGCAAAGTTGTGAAAGTCTTTAAATGCTGAAAAAAATTGTGTTTTATCTGAGAAACGATAGGGAGTCAGCAATGATTTTTGAGTGGGAATAATTTAGGAATATATTTTTATTAAAATTTACAATGTGCTTTCCTTACATCCTTTCAGGTAAGTAATGTAAGCATCATTATCCAATATCCCCTTTTTACAGATAAGAAAACTGAATTTCAGAGGATTAAATGATTTATGTAACTTTGCATAACTACCCAATATCAGAGTCTGGACCCAACCTCAGGTCCTCTTAACTATAAGCACAACTATACAAATACTGGGGCTAGATTTATAACAGAAAAAACGTCTGGAATAAGATGTGTCTAAATTGGAGAATGTTTATGTAGGTTATACTGTTGTAAACAGTTTGGATCTTTTGTGTGTAGCTGTGGGTATCATTTTAAGTAGTCACCTCTAAATTGAATATTTCATAGTACAAACATCTAAATTATCTTTGCTTCTCTAGATTTAGAACTTCAGGCAACCAGGCAAGGGTACATCAAACTGGAAACTATATGCATCCCAGAGTGCCATGGGCTAGTAGGAAAGGAAGGTTCTGAACCTTCAGAAAAAAATGAAGGATGTGTTCTAAATTAGAAAATCATGGCTTGTCAACAACCTAGTGTGACTGCCTCACTATATTAACCATAGTTTTCTCTTTCTCACCACGTGAAGGATGGGTGGAAAGAGTGCTGGATTTGGAATCAGGGTTCAAACTCATTTACACAGGGCAACTTAAACAAGTCCCTTTGTGTCTCTGTACCTCAGTTTCCCTAACTGTTAAATGAGGAATTGGTACTAGATGACCCCCCCAAAGGTTCCTAATAGTTCTAAATCTATGATTTTATGTGAATTAGTCTGTCCAAAGTATATGTTTTCTTCACTGGAGTCACTGTCTGCTCATTCTTTCTTGTTGCTTCTATCACCCTAAGTTGAGGCCCCTGGTTAGGCTGCTACAGGGGGAGGGGATAATTAATTTTAGTTCAGGGGCTGTTTCAGCTTTTGTATTAGCTCAGGAAATGGGCTGCTATAATAACACTTTTTTTTTTGGCTTTAACTCACAGGGAAAGATGAAAATTACTTTCTGAGCACAGCCCCACCCAACAATTACCCACAGAGTTTCAGGTAATGGAGCTCAACATTTCTGTGGTTTATGTGAGGGGCTATTCTGATTTTCTTTTCAAAATCAAAGACCTAGACTGAATTTTTTTTCTGCCAAAACCAACAAAAGGCAGCAGAAAAACTGGGGGATGGGCTAGAAGGGATGAAAAAAGAGAAGTGAGGGAGAGAGGAAGAAGGAAAGAAAGCAAGGAGAGAAAGGAAATGAAAGAAAGGGAAAGGAAGAAAAAGAAAGTGGGGGTGGGGGAGGAAAGAAATAGGAGGGAAGAAGAAAGAGGGCACAAAGAGGTAGGGCAATAGATGACTGGGTTGGTAACTAGAAGGAGGATATTTATTGCAGATTCTTTAAATATGGGGAAATAGTTTTTAATTCTTGGCTTATAGCCCAGGAAAAGATCACTTTTTCTTCAAAACGTACTTACCTTTGTCACCATAAAAAAAATGGGGAGAAGATTTACCACACAAACTCACAGTCAGTTGATTTTCTTCCTGTTCTCTATGTTGGAAAGATATGACCACTTCAATCTTTACAAGCCATTTATTCTGAAATGGAAAAAAAAAGTTGAGGTCCCATGAACATGAAAAAAAAAAAGAAAAAAAAAGATGATGTTTTAACCCCTCTAGAGGAAGAGGTGAAAAGACAAAAGTGTTTCTTTAGTTAAAGACAAAGAAATCCTTGTGTACATCTATGCCCAGGAAACTTTCCCAGAGTTATAATCATGTTTCTCTTTATCTAAACCTAGATGGTTTAAAGGGTTTCTGGTCCTTTGTCTCTATTCTTCTGATTCATGAAGATTTCTTTTGGCTTTGCTATTGGGATGACTCAGTCTTCTGGTTTTGCTAGTTAAGAATTTCCCTACGAATTCCTCTGACTTTTTTTAAAGACTCAACTTAAATCTTACCTTCAGTGGAAACCTTTTCTGGTCCCTTCCAACACTAGTGCCCTTCTTCAAAGATTACCCCTCATTTACATTGTACATATTTTGTATGAGTTGTTTGCATGTTATCTCTCCCATTAGAAAGTGATAAGGACTATATTTTTGCTTCTCTTTCTATCCCTAGAGGTTATCATAGTGCCTGGCATGTTGTAAGTGCTTAATATGTACTTGTTGATTGACTGACATACAGATTTAAATTTAATTAAAAACCTCCTTGAGCATGGAAACTGGTTTTATTCTAGGTTTCTACCATAGTGACTTGTATATAGCAGGATCCTAATAAATATTTATTGAATTAACAAGGTAGGGGAAGGAGATAGCCATAGAATAGAAGACTCAAAAGTTTAAATTCTTACCTAAATTAAATATCCCCATACTTTGGGCCAAAGATCATTGTTCAGTTTACCAGGCTTAGACTTACTTAAACTAGGTCCAGGAAGGAAAGAGTTCCAGTATATGTTTTTTTTTTCTTAAAAGAGCATACCTATTAAAATGATTTCTTGCAGCCTCTGTAAAATAGAGCACATCTGTACCAGATTGGGGAAAGAATGAAATGGAAAAGACTGAAGTTAAGATGATGGGCCATAGATCTCCAAGTCAAATCAGCCCTGTGATTTATCACTAAACCACACAGAAATTAAGCATCTGGCTAAGAGGAAAAGAAAGAGGACAGAGGAGAGACATGATTTACAGATGCTAAGAGGTCATGGTGAAATGGAAGCTTACTGAGCATCTGTCACACTATGTAGAGGAATCAGATGGCCTTACGTGCTATGTAGACCCATGGGACTTACTTGGAGGCTAAGCTATGGCCCAGGAAAAAGAATACTGGGCAAGAAATCAAAAAACCTGGATTCTAATCCATTTGCCATTGTGGGACCACAGACAAGGCATATACCAGTTTTTTCATATGTAACATGTAAAGGGAGGAGGCTTGATTAACATATGAGGAATAGGAGAAAGACTGAAGGACCTGGAATCAGGAGAGTAGGGTCCAGTCTCCCACTATAATATAGTGGAAAGAATACAGCACTACACCTGGATGCAAATTCAGACTCTTTCATTTATTACCAATAAACCCTCAGATCACTTGGCTAAGCTCCCTGGGCCTTCTCTTTTTCATCCCTAAAATGAGGAGATTATACTCAGGAGTGTGGTGGTAAGTGTTTAACAACAGACGCCTCCCCAAAAAATTATAGGCCAACACACTTTTAGGTTTCATTTATATTATTAGCATATTTCCTATAACTTTCTTGAGTTTGAACAATCAATAGAACAATAAATCAAGTCCTAATTTATAGTGTCTGCTCATTTCTGAAGTGTAAATCCTCATACTGAAATTCAACCTACTAGCCAAAAAAAAAAAAATCTGGCTCTAGTTTGCCCCTAGATGGACCAAGTGACCTCTAAGGTTATTCTGGCCTTAATCCATGATTTGTGATTATATAAATTAATTAACTATATGTGATTTAGAGTAAGAGTGCATACCCTTTTGGGGTCATGGACTACTTCGACAGTCTGGTGAAGACTGGGTGTTCTTTCAAAAATAATCCCTTTAGATAACTGAAATACTAAATTTCAGTTAGAGAATAAAGAAAACAAAGTTGTGATTTTCTCCCCAATTCACCTTTATGAATTCTCTAAAATCTCTCCATG
Organism: Myrmecobius fasciatus; assembly: GCA_023553655.1. Classification (NCBI taxonomy): domain Eukaryota; kingdom Metazoa; phylum Chordata; class Mammalia; order Dasyuromorphia; family Myrmecobiidae; genus Myrmecobius; species Myrmecobius fasciatus. The sequence continues at coordinate 46,023 of JAJPUD010007466.1, read as the reverse complement.
AACCCATTGAGTTAAAAACCTCCAGCTTAAAGACTCATTTCCTTCATTCGTAAAATCAGGGGAATGGTCTGTGTTGGAAAGATATGATGCATCGAATTTTGACCTTGTTCTGAAAAAGAACCGCAAATCTTGCACTAATCAATTTATAGGATTGTCTTAAGGGAAACCCTGCAAAATTTTAAGTACTATCATCATTGTGACTAGTAATAATTGTTCTACTATTAATCACTATTATTACTTAATTATTAATGATAATTAGTCAAAATTGATTCTATTATTGATGTTATTATTATTCAATCACAAACATTTATCAAGCACCCTACTACGTGCCAGGCAGACACTGTACAAAATGTGAGAGATAGAAAGTGAAACAGAACAGATCTAAAGTTTTATATCTACAAGCTGATGATGGGAACGGGTAGTTAACCCTGAAAGAACTGTCATTAACTTGACAGAAAGGACCTTCCTGCTTTGACTCACTTTCAGATTTACATTCCCTTACCCCATAGGGAAGCAATTAATTTTTTAAAAAGTCAGCTCTTGGTCAGCTACATATGAATTATTCACCTCATGGATTACTCACAGCAAAAGTCTAAGCTTAGCCTGACTTCCACTAGCTGAACCAGTGGGGACCCTTCCTCCTGAAGTCGGGAACTATTTGTTCAGGAAAAAAATGAGCTCCTAATAGATGCTATGTAGACTAGACCAAATTCTATTCTGAAAGTATTTTGGTTGATGGTGAGCAGGAGTAGTCACTGCTTCTCCTGCGCTGATGGGAGCCAGGAAAGGATTTGGATGATGGTCAGTTATGTCAGATGCTTAGATGAATATGTTCTAAATATTTCCATCCTGTGATGTACATGAGAACTTGATAAGATGGATCAAAATATGCCAGTGACCCTTCCCCTAAAACTTTCAAGAAGTTGATAACACGAAACTACAGTTCAGGAGAGAAATTAGTGTTGACCAATTTTTGCCCTCATTAGATCTTCTCTGGAATAATTGTGTTTAATAATTAGAGGCACATTTTAAGAAAGACAATAAATTGGAAAAAGTCTGAAGAATAGCAACCAGATTGATGGACTTGGGTCTTGAATACAAGGTATATGACTATAAATTGGAGGCAGCAGAGAAGACAAAGCTCAGAGCACATAAAGGTATTTTCATATACATAAAGGACTGACATACAGGGAAAAGACTAGTTTTGTCTGGTCCCAGAGGGCAGAACCAGAAGCAATAGGTGGAACTTGAAAAGAGATCAGTTTGGGCTTGATGTCAGGAAACAACTTGTTGAAATTTAGAACTGTCCAAAAGTGGAAGGGGCTACTTTGAAAGGGAGAATGGTGACTCCTCCTTGGAGGTTTTCAAACAGGCTGGATGATCACTTCTTGACGATGTGGTTTTTTTATATTCATATATGGGAATGCTATTGAAGTTCCTTCCAGTTCAAATTCTTTGGATGTGTGTAAGAGGGCCTGGGTTTAAATGTTAGATGGTGCTGGGTAAATCACTTAACAGCTATAAGTCTTAAGTTTCCTCATTTGTAAAATGAGGTAGTTTAGATGATCTCTAGGTTCACTGCCAGCTCTTAATCTATGATCTTACACATATATTCGAGAGTCATATGTGCATGAGTACATGGGAAATAATGCTGATTGTAGAACAAGAGGGTTCAAAATCTGCTCCTCATGCTTAACTAGGTGACCTGATTTTGCGCAGTCACTTAAATTCCCTACATCTCACTTTTTGCCTCTGTAAAATGAGGGATTGGACTAGGAGGCCTATGCAGTATCTCTGTCTCTTTGTCTCTGATCCTATGAGCAGATGAACCTATGCAAGCTGATGAGATCAGTAAAAGAGAGAGAGCAGGGATGGAAAAGAGAACCCATTAGAGAATCTTGGGGAGTACTCACACTTAGTAAGTGGTATATAGATGATGATCTAGTGAAGGATGCTTGGAGGTAACAGGGAGACAGAGAGAGAAATATTGGGGAGGGGAGAGGAGAGGCAGAGACAGACAGACAGAAACAGAAGCCCAGAGACAGAGACAAATAGAGACAGAGAGTCACAGAATTCCAGACAGAGAGATAGAGAGAGAGAGAGACAGAGTTCCATGGAATTTAAAGGAGAGAGTGCCCAAAAAGAATGGGGAAGGGTTGACAATGTCTATTGTGGCAAAGAGCTCAAGCAGAATGGAAACAGAAAAGAAAATTGCATTTTATCACTTGAAACTAATAGTAACCTTGGAAACAGCATGCCAGTTGACTGGTAGGGTCAGAAACCAGATTGCAAGGGACTGGGAAGTAGATGGGAAGTGAGGAAATATAAATAACAAACATAGACAATCTTGTCTAAGAGTTTAGTTGTGAAAGAAAGAAAATCTGTAGGGCAAGAGTTTGAGGGAATGGTAGAATCAAGAAAATGTTTTTTTTTTAAGAAAGAGGAATATTTTGGCACATTTCATAAATGAAGTGATGCTATTGACACTTTCAGAAAGATGTGATTTGAATTTTCCTTAACAGGGAATACATTTACACTGAGACAGTCATCTATTCTCTCTCTCTCTCTCTCTCTCTCTCTCTCTCTCTCTCTCTCTCTCTCTCTGTCCCTTTCTCTCTACACACACACACACACACACACACACACTCACATACCATGTTTTTGTTCATTTTTTTTCCTCCTCTACCTTCTACATCCCCTAACAAAAACCGACAAATTGAACTGATATCAGTCCAGTACTAGATCAGTCCAGTACTTTTACAAAGCAAGGAGATCTCTGTGATGAACCTAACTATTCCAACACATTGTTAGGGAATGGGTTAGAAACAGTACTAACAAAGTAAAGAAGATAAATATTCTTTCTATAAAAGTCATTTATGCAAGGAAAAAGTTTTGTCTATATAATCACCAAATTAGAGCATTGGAAGGAACTTAATTGACCATTTAATCCAATCTATATATGAAGGAAACACGTTAATAATATACTCTTGATATTTGAAGATCTTCCAAGGAGTCAATACTTACCCATTTAAGAAGAAAAGTATTCCATTTTGGGACAATTTTAATTGTCAGAATGCTTTTCTTTATATTGTCTCAATTTGCCCCTTTTTACCTTCCTTTCATTGCTCCTAATTCTGCCTTCTAAGACCAGAAAGAGCAAATGACAGAATTCCATGATAACCATTCAAATACTTGAACACAGATATCATGTTTCTGAATCATCTTTTCACTTGGCTAAATGTGCCCAGTTTTTTTTTTTTTAGTTGATCCTTATATGTCATGAATCCTAGGCCAGGTGCCATGCTGGTTGTCACCTTTTAGACACCTTTGAGTTTATCCTACTTAAAGCATGTGCTCTGAACTGAACAAAATTCTCCAATTAAAGTTTGACAAAGGCAAAATATACTGGTATTTTCACCTTATATTCCCCAATGCTATAGCCCTCTTAATAGAGCACGAGATTACAGTAGCATTTTTGTCAGCTGATGCCTTATGAGTTTGATATCTCCCAAAATATCTACATTTTTTTTAGTAAAACTTCTATATGTCTATGTCTTCTCTGTCTGGTATTTGTGGAATTGTGTACAAAATGATAGGTAAGGAATATCACCAGTCTTAAGATCAACCTGGTTATGGTCATGATATTTATGAGAGAATGTCATTACTTAATTGCATAAGTTAAAGTATTATAGAAAACTTTTTAAAAGTTGAGATCAAATCCTTGTAAGTGAGCTTCTGTTACTAATTTTCTTGGCTATGATAATACCAAAAAAGTACATTTATGAAGAATAATTTTTCAAGGAAGCGAATAGAAAGTTCTAAGTATGACTAAAGTGCAAAACTTTACATTTATTCTTATTGGTATAGTATCCAATTCAATACAGTGATTTAGAGTAGAGATGCCAAACTTGTGGCCAGTTTAGATCATTTCTCAACACAGCAGGAATAAGCTTTAAATGCGGTGGGAAATATTTTTTAAAACATGGTACTTGTTAATTATAATAATTAATAATGCATATAATGAAAATAAATATTTTTTTATTTATCAGTGTTAATTTGTGGTTTTCTAAGTCAATATGTAGCTACAGGAGTGTATTTCTATTTGATATTGAAATCACTGTCACTTGTCAAGATCTTTTCGGATCCTGACTCTATCATTCAGTATTTTCACTATTACTGTTAACTTTTGGATCATTGAGAAATGTAAAGAGCCTGCCACCTGTGTTTTTATCCAAAAAATGGATATAAATGTCCTATAGTCACAAACTGTAGTCCTAATGAAGACTAACTGTATCATAGATATATACTATTGGTCACAGTGGAGACTGAATAAAAACATGTAGGAAGATAAACACAATTTATAGTCTTGCAAAGAGCCAAGTCTTGAGTTTGAGCTGTGGCACTGAATATTCTTTGCAAAACAATGCACTTGACATTTTATGCATGTGTCTCGGGCCCAGCAGAATCTGGGATAGAAAAGAAGAAGGAGGAAGGAGGGAGGGAAAAAACATTTATTAAGCATTTACTATTTACTATGTATTAGACACTGGGCTAAGTTTACAACTATTCCCTCATTTGATCTTCACAATAATCCTGGAAGGTAGATGCCATTATATCTCAATTTCACAGTTATGGAAACTGAATCAGAGGTTAACTAACTTGCAGAAGAGGGTCATGTAATTTGTAAGGGTCTGAAGTTAGATTTGAAGTCTTCCTGATTTCATGCCCAAGAAGCTGAATTAGGAGGAGGTTTGATGGAAGCACCATCATGTCAGCAATGGGAGCGGAGGTGGCAATATGGGAGTTGAGAGGAGACTGGAGAATTGAGGTAGAGAACACTTCATACTAGAAAAAATACCACCACCAAAACTTTGAGGCACCAAATCAAATCATACAAATTGTGATGATCATAGCACCACCTGCATTTTGGCTTCCAAATTTTATATGGTCCTGCTGAGCTCTGAAACTCTGCCTAGAAGTTTGTCCTTCCCCTTAACTGATAATGATTTAGTAACAGCATCTTCATTTACTAAAGTCACAATCATTTTGGGTGTTGAGTTTACTTTCTCAGGCTAAAGAATTATGAATTAAATTTTTTAAGGTACACAGGAGCTGAATTCTTAAGTATATGACTTCTTGGGCTAGACAATGGAATCATCTCCCACTGGACAAGTTGAATATCCAGTTCTCTTAAATCATTTAAAATGAATTTGGACAAAACACCAGAGAATATCTATCATCACCAGAACTCATGACTGGACAAAGGTAAGTTCCAAATGCTTCTCAAGTGTTTTTGAGTTATGCCTTTCAGAACACTAAGAGACAAGGAAAAGGCTACTTGTGTTTTTGGCCCCTTGAATTACAACTAATGCTTTGAGGTAAGAGAGAGATGGAAAAAAATGTTTAATGCTCTTGTCTTATGTGGTTTTCTCACCTTCCCATTATGGCACAGCCCTTCTATAAGTAAGGGAAGAGAGGGGCACTCAGTTGTGTTGGTTGCTGTCCTGGGTACTCAAAAACCAAAAAATGTCTCCATGGTTCATATTGTTTAATTCTCAAGGTAACAATAGGTAATGTAGTGTTCTAGAGTTCTGGATCTATAATCAGGATGATCTGGGTTCAAAAAACACTTCTGACTAGGGTGGGTATGACCTTGGGCAAGAACTTTTTAACTTTTTTGAGCCATATTTTTTCCATCAATAAAATGGATATCATAATCTATAAAGTACAAACCTAACAAGATTGGTTGATGATTATTGTAAAGTATTTTGTCCACCTTAAAGTTCTATAGAAAAGTCAATTGTCAATGTGACAAGATCTACTCACACTTAGAAATATCATATCTTTTGCCCTCAGGGAAATTTCCTCTCTGGAAGGACAAGAAGAACATCTGTAGAAAGGTGCAGTCCTCCCTTCTCTTATAAGATAATTAAGGAAACACTCTGAAGTGAAACCAAGTTTTAAGCGGGTCTACATTATAGATATTTTCCCAAGCATTCATTTATGCAGGTGGTTTGCTTTTATATGTATTTTCTTCACTCTCAGACAGAATTGACTTCAATCCAAAAGACACTTAATAAGTTAGGAATCCAGTGAATGTTCTTAGTCAATCAAAATGTAGAAGGTGAAACAGAAGGTGAGGGCATTTTCCTGAGAATCCCTTTCTGGGGTCAAACTTAATGGGCTGAAAACTAGTCAGGGAATTTTCTTCCAAAGGCTACCACCACTTTCTGAAGACCCAAGTTCATTTTTTTATTGAAATTCTCTGGCCAGGATCTCTGAAGAATTTCTATTATTTATATGATCAGCTTTGAGAGGAGTGTCTAGGTCCTTGGCAAATGAACACATTTTATTCCTCTAGGTGAGGGGTGTGTTGTTCCTAATGGGACAATAAAAATTTGTAAACTTATGAAAGTAATGAGACCATTCCTAAGACAAATCTAATACAAAAAGTTGCCTCTTTTAAAGAAAATGAGGGACATGACTGTAAAAATGATAAATACTAAGAAGTTGACATTTTTATACATTTGATGAATATGGAGGAATCAGGGAAGAGAACAATACTGGGTTGGGAAATGAAATCAAGCAATAAAACTGCCATTTTGAGAGTGCAGTGTTCCAAGGAGAGCCTTTGTAACTCTATCACTTGGCAAAAATCAGGATACTCCTTTGGGATTTTATTAAAAGATATTTAAATCGTTTGTTTTGTATTTTCTATAGTTTCTGTCAATGAAACTTGAGAATGGCCAGATGACTACAATCAAATGTAGGTCCAGTTCCAACAGGTTGAATAATATATTTTCCTGGGACTTGGCTTGGTAAATTGTCTCCTTCAGATTATTTGGTCATTTTTAATTAGGCACTGTGCTGGGTGCAGGGAACATATTGGTAAAAACTAAATAGTCTCTGTCCTCAGGGGACTGACATTCTTCTGAGAAGATACATCAACCAATCAGCATTTATTAAGCACTTATTAAGTGCCAGACACTGTGCTAATTGTTGAGGCAATCACTATAAATAGCAAAATCATCACAACTCAGACTTCACTAATATAGAATGAATAATAATTCAGGAAGGGGCTACACTGATGTGGTACTAATTACTTTCTCCATATAGGCAACACAGTGATATTTTTAAAGCATAGTTCTGACCATATCATTACCTTATTGAAAAAATCTTTAGGGATTCCTGTTGCTTCTAGGATAAATACAAACTCCTCTGCCTGGCATTTAAAGACCTCTAAAGACTGTTTTTTACAAACCTTCCCAATGTGTGTATGTATGTATGTGAGAGACAGACAGACAGACAGACAGAGAGACTAGAGACAGAGACACAGAGACACAGGGAAAGAGTCAGAGAGACAGAGAGAGAAACAGAAAAAACAAAGAGAAAGAGAGAGGTAATGAAGTGAGAGATAGAAAAACAGACAAAGTGATAAATGGATAGATGAATGGATGAATAGACACTTAGGCAGAGATAGATAAGTAGGTAGGTAGATAAAAGAGAAAAGAATAGATGAATATAGTGATAATTAAGCAATCATTATGTGTCAAAATATATACTAAATTCTGAGTGTAGAAATATAAGCAAAAAAAGTCTCTACCCTCAGGGAACTTACATTCTAATAGCCATAACATACATGAGATAGTTGGAAAGAGAGGCAGGAGTACTATGAAGGAGGTGGAAAGTGCAGAGAGTTAAGAATGAAGCTGGGAAAGGAGGGAATATTGATAATGTGATGCCATCAGGCAGGAACTTCCCATTAGAGGGAAGGGCTTTAGAAGTGGAAGCCTCTCCAGAGTGAGAAGGCTGCTGGGCAGAAGGGGGAAAGTCCAAAAGTTCAGGAATGAAGCTGGGAGAGGAGTGAATGAGATGACCCCCTTCTTCTTTATTCTTTCACCCCAAATAGCAAAGCTGATGTCTATTACCTTTATACAACATTCTATCACTTACCTCATGCATCTGCACAAGAGCTCCCAAAGGTCTGTTGTGTACTATTCTCTCAGTTTACCTCTTAGAATTCTTGAATACTTTCCAAGCAGAGGCCAGGTGTTATCTCCTATACAAAGATTTTCCTGATTCCTCCCTATCCCAAGTTAATAATGTTCTCTATCACTTGAAATGACTTTGTATTGGCTTATTCTTACATACTTGTGTATATATCTCTAGCTCTGGGCATTTTGCCTGTCTGAATACCTTATCTGGAATGCTCTCCCTGCTCTCCTCTGAGTACTGACCTTCCTGACTTCTTTTAAATCCCAACTAAAAACTCACCTTCTACAAGAAACCTTCCCCAACTCCTCCTAATCCCAGTGATTTCTCTTTTAATTATTTCCTATTATTCCATATATAGTTTGCTTATATACCATATATATTTATTTGCATGTTGCCTCACCCATTAGGTTGTGAGCTCCTTGAGGATAAAGACTGTTTTTTTCCCTCTTTTTGAGTCCCTTGTACTTACTCTTTGGCAAAACACTTAAAAATGTTTTTTGATTGATATAGTATCTTCCCAGGAGAATGTCAGTCTCTTGAGAGCAGAGACTATTTAGTTTTTCTCATTATATCCCCAATACCCAGGTCAGTACCTGGCATAATATTTTTAATTAAAGTTTTTTATTTTCAAAATATATACTAGATAATTTTCAATATTCAGCTTTACAAAATCTTATGTTCTAAATTTTTCCCTCCCTTCCTACTATCCCCCTGACGGTAAGTAATCCAATATATGTTAAACATGGCACAATATTTAATAAATAATAATCAGTACTTAATAACTGCTTATTGAATTTAAAATCAATGTCATTAATAAGTGTGACTGAGAGTATATGAACTGAACTCATAATCTAAAACAACAAGCAAACAAATACATACAATTAAGCTATGTACAGAATAAATAGGAAATAATTAATACTTGTATAAAGTTGGTGCCTCCATTCATAAATGTTTGTTCACTGGAATTGTATTATCTTTCTTTGAAAAAAAAACTAGACATAGTGAGAATCCTGGAAAATATTTCACAGAATCATAGAGTTGAAGCCAGAAAGAAACTATTAAGTCCAACTTACTCATTTATTTTATAGATGATGAAACCATTTTCAAGTACCTCATAGTATAACTTGCATGCAAATAAATGATGTGCCAATTACAAATCTTTGTAAAAGCTATGAATTGGAAGGGACCTCAAAGGTCATCTAGGTGAAAAGTCTGGCCTGTGGAGGAGGTAGTTTTTGAGCTGTGCAGGAATCCCTCCTCAAACATCTGGGTCAGATGGCCATCTATCCTTTGCTCAAACATTCCCAGTGGCAGGAAACTTAACTCATAAAACAGCACATTCCATTCTTGGACAGTTTGAATTGTTAGAAAGTTTATTCCTTATATTGAGCCAAATATCATCCCCTTTTTTCACCCTTTGGCCCTAGTCTTGATTTCTGGAATGAGACAGAACCAATGTTAATCTTTCATCCACAAAGCATCCCTTTTAATATAAGAAGACAATTAACATACCTTACCCAAGTCTTCTCTTTTCTGTGTTAAACAATTTCAGTTCCTCTAAATGCTCCTTGTGTGATATGGTTCCATTCTTTGCCTCAGTTTGTCAGTATTTGGTTTAAAATATGATGCACAGAATGGAACATGATGCTACATATGTGGTTTGCCTAGAGTGGAGTATGTTCTCATTGTTGCAAAGTAGCACCATCTTTCTTCTGGACATCACACTTCTACTAAGACAATCTAGGATCCAGTCAACTCTTTTTGGTTTGCATTAGCAGCATGCTCCATTTAGTAAAGATGTGTTCTAAAAAGCTGTTCAACTTCAAACTATTACCTGAGTTATAATTTTTAAAAGTATTAGAAAGTATTTTAAAACAGCATTTATTAAGCACCTGCTTTATAGTGACCACTGGTAGGTGCTGGCTGGTGAGTTGGAAAAGAAAGTTTAGATAAGACATAGTCCCAATTTTCATGGAGCTTAGAGTCTAAAAGGGACATGATACCAGCTCAGAAAGCTGGAGCACAAATTCTATATGGGAAATGTACGAAGGACCAAAACAGAGTCTTATGGAAAAGGGGACGTCACTTTGGTCAATCAGTGGATCCAAGAAATCTGTGGGGAGGAAATTTGAGGTGTGCTTTAGAGTAAGAATTCCAAAGTCAAGAGGTATGGGAAGAAGAAGACATTCTAAGCATAGGGAATTGCAAGCAGAAACAAGTAAAGTTCAGAAAGCAGTGTGCTGAGGGAGACAGAGAATTATCTAATTTGTCAGTAGGGTACAATGAGCATAAGGGATTAATATGAAATCAGATTGGAAAAGCAGGGTGACTTCTAACAGAATAGAGTTTGGGATGCCATGTAGTAAAATTTAAATTGCTTAGTATAAATGAAGCTCAAGGCAGAATTTATGTATAGGCATATACACATTCATGTATATACAATATACATGTGTACTGTGTGCTTATGTATGTATATCTGTATAAATATACAGATATACCAGGATATTATTTTTTTTATTTAAACATACATACATCTATGGATGTTTATGGAATCATCTAAGAGTTAGTATGGTTTTAAGTTTTAATAACTTAAAACTAGAATATATATAATACATATGTATGTATACATATATATCTGTGAGTATAGATGTGAGTGTGTATGTATGTATTTACCAAGGACCAACCTGGACCTATAACTTTTCTGGTCGCATGAATCCTGAGGAAACTTGGAATCCATTAGAAGGGAGGAGACCCACCAAACAGGAGGGTTGTTTGACACTCTTAGGAATGGGAAGGGTGTTTTCCAGATCAAGGAGTAGAGGCTGTATTTTTGTTGGGTTAATTAAAATCTTTTATATCCAATGTCTTGTTAGCTTGAATGTTGGCAGGAGAGCCAAGGGCACTTTTGGGGAGAAAAAGGAGCCAAATTCTGACATTCATAGGGGAAACATAGAGAGAGGGAGGTGGTGGCAAAACAAGCCAAATTCTGGTGTTTGCTGGACAAAATGAGCTACAGAGATTATTTTTGAATGAGGCTCCCAAGGTGAGTCCAGACCTTTGTGTTAGGGACTGGAGCCCAGCTGACACATGTGTTACATAAATATTAAATGCATCTTTTCTTGTAACATTTTAGAAGCCCTGTGGGTGAGAAAGCCCTGATCTTTACATTTTTGTAACATGATGTTATGTAATGATATGTAAAAGTGCAGCTGCATTTTTTAAAGTACCTAATTGTCCCAGCATAAGATTAATCCTCTGCCTACCTGTATACACAGCCCAATGTTTAGACAGTATGAGCTATGAGAACTTCAAAATTAGGCATCTAAAGAAATGACCCCACCCATTCCTCAAAAAAAAAAAGCAAATGAGCATGGAAACTGTGTATATGAAAAAATGCAGACATAATTAAGAGATTTGAGCAGCACAACTCATGTATTTATTTTGGAAAAGACCAAGGGAGATATAATGCTAAAGGGTTACAGTCACACCCAGTGAACCAACTGTAGAATCATTCTGAATTCTCTTTCCAGAAAATTTAATGCCCTCAATTTGACCTGGTTCAGTGATTTCAGATTGGAGAAGGAATGAATCAAATCTAAATAAAAATCCTTCATTTCTTGGCCAGACAGTGATTTTGAAAGAAATTAAATGATAGTACATATTGACAGAGCAGCCCAGATAATATCCCTCCAAATCTGTAACTTCAGGAAACACAAGCAGGGAACTTGGCTGAAGGAGCCCTGTCAGAAGCCTCTTAAGAACTAGCTTCCTCTATTCATCCAAAAAATACATCCAATGATTCCAGGTGTTGACAAATGCAAATCTCTTTTCCTGGATGTAACTGATTCTTAGTACTTAAGGCTCAAGAATCAGTAGGACAGAGAGGACCAGACTTCAAGTCAAGAAGACATGTATTCAAATGCTGACTCTGAGACAGGTTGGCTGTATGACTGGGGCAAATCCCTTCAGTGCTCCAGACCAATTTCTTAGATCCTAAGTTACAGGAAAGTTTCACTTTTATGGAAGGAGTTTCCACACTAGGATCAGGTTATATTTACAATGAAATCACAGATCTAGACCAAAAAGAAAGTCTTAATTTTATTTAAAATTAAGGATACAGTATGAAATAATGGATAGAATGTCGGTCTCAAAACTAGGAAGCTCTCAATTCAAGTCCTACCTGTGACAATTACTGATTGTGTGATCCTGAGCAACTCACTCAACTTCTCAGTGCCCTCAAGACAATTTCCTAAAGCTTTAAAAGAAGGTGCTAATTGTCCTACATTGGTAAAGAGATTTTCTTCTTGGGAGATTCCTTATACCTATCAAATCCCAAATCCAGTCCCTTGTCCTAAAATGAAATATAGACTCTTCACAGGCAGATTGGGAAAGAAATGAAGGTACAGATAACCTACATGAAAAGAAATGAGAAAAATTAAAGAGAGACAGATGGAGAGAGAGAAAGAGACAGAGAAGAAAAAAGGGAAGGAGAGAGAAAATGAGAGAAAGAATGAGAGAGAATGAGAGAGAAAATGAGAGAGAGAGAAAGAGGGAGGGAGAGAGAGAGAAGGAGAGGAGGAAAGAGAGAAAGAAAGAAGGAGAGAGAGAGGAGATAAGTCACTTATATCTGCCTACTTTTTAAAGGATCCTAGAAAGCCTAGTCTGATTGTTACCTTCTTCCTGAGGTCGACTCAAAAACAAAGTGAGGGAGAAGATCTTTTTGAAGATTTCCTACAGAAGATGGGAACTTGGCAGACAGGGAAGAAAGAATGCCCTTGTGCTTTGCCATGATTCTGTTTGTTCATTTACTTTAACCCCAGGAAAACTGCCATTCTATCATTGCCTTCTGCACCTTGACAAATCTGCCCTAGAATCCTACAAAAGAGTCCATATTTTAATTTAGATCTCTCTTCAGAGACACCCCACTCTCTTCCCCAGTCTCCCTCTTTGCAAAGTATCTTTTTTCCCCTTTCTGACCACCCTTTCTGACTCTGAGTATTTGTTTTTTAGCAGGATTGGTTGATCCCACATGTTATATTACCCATATGCTGAGCACATTCAATGGGGGAATCACTTACAATGCTTTGTGTCTTCTGTTCTTTCTATTAGAGGTGTAATTTCAATGATGGATGTTTCTAACCTTACCCTAAGAATTTCATCCTTCTCTGGAAAACTGTGTAGGAGAGAATTCTTAATGGACAAAGAATAATGTCTTCTGAGACCCAGCCAAAAATTTGGATTTGCTTTTAAAAGCTTTCTGTATTTATTATTTACAGTAAACATGTTTCTTTCCTCTGGATAGTCAGAGAGTAACCTGTGGTATTTGCATGAGTGGGCCATTGTTTTCACTGAGAATCACTTAGCAGTAGTGATGAGTTAGTTCTGTGTTAAATGCCTTCTTGATTGGCTACCTTAAAAGGCTATACTGCACTCCAAGCTCCTACACAGAGATTCCCATAACTGGTAAGGGAGCTTGGTGTGCTGGGGGCACTGGGTCAGGGAAAAAGGGATCGGCTTCAAAGTTCGAAATAACATTGTTATTGCTGTTCCTAACAACAGTTATTTATGAAACTAGAATATAACCAAAGGGATATCCTTGAAATGCCCAATAGAATGGATTTTGTAGGAAGCAGAAAATGAAGATTTTGTATTTCAAGTACTTTAAGAAAGGTCTTACTGTAGTGTATACAACTGTCATCAAGATAGATGTGAGAGGTGGGAGGTTAGTGAGAAAACTATGTTTAAACTTAACCAATCACTTGCCAAGTTTTTTCAATTCTATCTTCACATCAGCTCTTATTTCTTTTTTACTCATATGTTCATAGTCCCTTGGTAACCTCTGCTGGGTATTGAGCTATTAAAAATAGCTTCCTAAAAATTATTCTCCCTACTTCAAGTCTCTTTTCTCTCCAATACTTCCTCAAGTTGGTGGCCAAAAGTGAGATTCCTAAAGCAATAATAATAATAGCTAGGTGCAGTTAGGTGGTGCAGTGGATAGAGCACCAGCCCTAAAGTCAGGAGGACCTGAGTTCAAATCAGACCTCAGACACTTAACACTTCCTAGCTGTGTGATCTGGGCAAGTTACTTAACCCCAATTGCCTCAGCCAAAAAATAAATAAATAAAATAATAATAATAATAATAGCTAACATTTATAAAGTGCTTTAAGGTTTACAAATAATATCATCTATCCTGCCATCTAGGGGAGGGGTGGGGAGTTGGGGGAAAAATTTGTAACAGAAAGTTATGTAAGGGTTATTGTTGAAGAATTACCCACACATATGTTATGCAAATAAAATTAAAAAAATAAAATAAAAATAAAAACAAATAATATCATCTTATTTGATCCTAACAACCTTAGGAGTTAGAAGGTATTATCTTATAGGTGAGAAAACTAAGGTAGACAGTGAAGTGACTTGTCCAAGGTCAAACAGTTAGTAAATATCTGAAGCTGGATTTGAATTCAGGTTTTCCTGATGCTTGATCCAGTGTTCTGTATATTAGAGCCATCTATCTGCTTCATAAAATAAAGGTATGACCATGTCAATCCCTTTCTTTTTAAACTCTATTGGCTTATTTCTTCATAATTAAATAGAAATTTCTTTCCTTGGCATTGAAAGCCATTCACAAGCTGTTTCCTTTCTTATTATACATGCTTTCCTTTTACAGAATCTCTGGTCCAGCAAAACTGGCTTTTTTGAGGTCCTCACCTACCACACTATTTCCCATCCTTCTGCCATTGTAAAGATGGCTAGAAGGTATCCCCCTCCTTACCTTCACATATTAAAATCTCAATTTTCCTTCAAAGTTTAGATCAGTGCCACCTCCTACATGAATGGTATTTCCCAAAAATTCCTTCTCCAAGATACTAATCTTTTCCCCACTAATTACTTTTTTGGGGTGTCTGTACCTATCTGGGTGTGAGGTAGGAGGCAAAGTATTCCTTCCTCACCTTTGGAATGTAACATTGCTAATGAGGACTGGGATTAGCTGTACCTTTTCTACTCCCACAAGGTAGCCTAACTTCCTTAATCACTTCCTTTAAATCTATCTCTGTGCTTTCTCTGTACATATGGATGGAGAATAAAATACAAAACAAAACAAAAAAGAGTTCATGAGCCCACATGACCTGAAAGCTTAACCTTGTTACAGAAGAGGAAAAAAGAGAATTCTGACTTGGGCAGGAGGAAAACCCAATATCCAACTGAGTTCTCCTTTTTGAGAGGTTTGTTTCTAAAAAAAATCAGAACTCAAGACTATAAAATTTTCTCTTAATTTAACTCTGGTCTCAGCCAGGAGAAAGCTTGCCACTTTTGTTTCATAGTTCAAACTTTGATCCTTTTTGTACCTTTATACATGTAAATTATTCATTGTTCCTCAAGATTGAATGCCCAATGCTTAATCAAAAATATAGATAAACCAGAGGCAGTTAATATAGATTAAGTTTTTATCAATATTAAGTTGACCTTTAAAAATTCGTCTTACAATATTATGATAGATAACTCTGGATTATGCTTTTTTTTTCTCAGAAAGAAAGGGTTGAGGAGAAGTAAAGTAGTAAGGAGGAGCAGCTAGGTGGTGCAATGGATAAAATAAAAATTCTGAAGTCAGGAGGACCTAAGTTCAGCCTCAAACACTTACTAGCTGCATAACCTTCATTGCCTCAAAAAAAGAAAAGAAAATGGTGAGGATTTTGGAGTGAGTTATTCCCTCTATGGGGACAAATAGCAATCCCCTTCCTGTATTAATAGCTGGACAAATGCTGTGGACAAAAAGAAATGTTGTCACCAGCCCTCTCTGGTGATAGGAATAAAGACAATCTGTCACTAGACCTATGTTTGAAACTCTTTTGCTTATGATCTTTTGAGCTTGTGATCCATTGGAACAGTCTTCAAAAGTTCAATTTAATTCATTGGATATGTATTGTGTCCACCATGTAAGCAAGGCATGTGCTGAGCACTAAGGGTATAAGGATAAATACTATGGAGGTCCTGGACTCAAGCAGCTTATAGTCTACTAGGATAGGTGAACAGGACAAGTACAGAGATAATAAATAAGTTGAATTGAATTAAAAATTTCTAAATTATAATATATATAAGATACTTTGATGGATCTACAATTCTCCTCCATTGATATAGGTTGCAAGACATCCTAGTATCATCTTATAAATCCTTCAAGGGTGGTCCACCCACAATGCTTAGCACCTCTCTCTAGATCAAAAAGTCTAATAAAGTCTGGATCACTTCTCAAAATAATATTTTTAATGAATAAAGCAAAATAATTAAGATTAAAAAGGAACCAATTATATTAAAATAAAGATTTTTTTTCTGTTGCAATTCATGGACCTCCTAAATCTATATATAAATTGTATGGGCATCTTTTTAACCCAGATTAAAAGTCCCTTATTCTACATCTTTTGATATTTCATAGAACCAAGAATATTTACACTTTAATTATCATAGAATCATATTCTTAGAGCTGGAAGAGATCGTGAAAGGCATCTGGTCCAATACCTTCATTTTACAAATGAGTAAACTGAGACCCAGAGAGGATAATTGTTTAGCCTAAGGTCATAAAGTTAGTAAATGGCAAAGCTGGATTCAAACCCAGGCTTCTGTTTCTAAATTTCATATTCTTTTTACTGCACCATGATGTATATTTCATTCATGCAAATTACATAAAATTGTTGTAAATAAAATAGTACTAAACTCCATACAAAAATTTTGTGCAACCACAGAACAGGCAAAATAAGGAGTAATATGGAGGATACCTTAAGATTTTTCTGTCATATGCCCCTTAGAAACTTTCAGGAATCTGGAAGAAAGGAAGATAAAGGAAATTTATTTTTGTCTTTCTTGGGGAACTGCACCAAAGAAAAATGTACCTGGGAATGATAAGCCACTAGTCCCATTTAAGGCTATTTGGTCTCAGTTTCAGAAATTCTGACAATATTTGAGAAAGTAGAACGGATCTCCCTGTTCCCTTCCTCTGACAGAAACTAAAAAATTGTAGATGCGGGAAAATTTTCTTTTTTTCCATTTGTTTTACTAAAGCTTTTTATTTACAGAACATATGAGTGATTTTTCTATAATGACCTTTGCAAAACTTTCTGTTCCAAATTTTCCCCTCCTTTCCCCCACCTCCTCCCCTAGATGGAAGATAGTCTAATGTTAAATATGTTAAAATAAATAAATAAATAAATAGATAAAGCCAATATATGTATACATATCTATACAGTTATCTTGCAGCACAAGAAAAATCAAATCTAGAAAGAGAAAGAAAAAAAAACCTAAGAAGGAAAACAAAATGCAAGCGAATATCAACAGAAAGCATGAAAATGCTGTGTTGTGGTCCACACTCAGATCCCACAGGCCTCTCTCTGAGTGTGTATGGCTTTCTTCATTACTGAACAATTGGAACTGGTTTGAAGCATTTCATTGTTGCAGAGAGCCATGTCCATCAGAATTGATCATCATATAGTCTTATTGCCATGTATAATGATCTCCTGGTTCTGCTCACTTCACTCAGCATCAGTTCATGCAAGTCTCTCCAGGCCTCTCTGAAATCATTCTGCTGGCCGTTTCTTATAGAACAATAATATTCCATAACATTCATATACCATAATTTATTCAGCCATTCTCCAATTGATGGGCATCCATTCAGTTTCCAGTTTCCAGCCACTACAAAACATTTTTGCACAGGTGGGTCCCTTTCAGATGAGAGAAAATTTTCAGTAAAAACTCCAAAAGTTCAGCAGATAAACAAATATATGCAACACAAGCAACAGTCCCATTTGACAATACCTGGCTTAAATTTCTGAACATTTTGCCTGTCCTCTTTTGAGAAGACAAAATAGAATGGACCCCCTTGCTCCTCCACCTCAGTGAAAAGCAAGCAATACATGAAGTGTGTAATTCTTTTTTTTTTTTTTTTTTTTTTTTTTGCTTTTTGCTGAGGCAGTTGGGGTTAAATGACTTGCCCAGGGTCACACAGCTAGGGAATGTTAAGTGTCTGAGACCAGATTTGAACTCAGGTCCTCCTGACTTCAGGGCTGGTATTCTATCCACTGTGCCACCTAGCTGCCCCGAAGTGTGTAATTCTCAGGAAAATTCCAAAAGCTTCAACAGTTCAGCTTGACAAGGCTTGGCTTTCTATATATTTCTTTCTATACATTCATTCATTCAGCACTGACTAAATTCTTACTGTGTTTTGCAGATAGTGTTATTGTTTTTTTTTTAAATTTAAAATTTGTAACAACCCTGTGCCAAGCAAGTCTGCCATCATCATTTTTCTTTTCTTTTTTTAAAATTTTATTTGCATAACATATGTGTGGGTAATTCTTCAACAACAACCCTTACATAGCTTTCTGTTACAAATTTTTCCCCCCAGCTCCCCACCCCTCCCCTAGATGGCAGGATATCTACTACATGTTAATTATGTTAAAATATTGGCAAATCGAATATATGTATACATATTTCCAAACTTATCATTGTTGTGCAAGAAAAATCTTATCTACACAAACGATATATCAGATAAAGGAAACACAATGTAAGCAAACATCAATCAAGGAGTATGAGAATGTTATGTTGTGGTCCACATTTCACATCCCTCTCTCTGGGTGTATATGGCTTTCTTCAGTGAACAATTGGAGGTGGTTTGAAACATTTCATTGTTGAAGAGAGCCATGTCCATCAGAATTGATCGTCATATAGTACTGTTGTTGCCGTGTATAATGATCTCCTGGTTCTGCTCATTTCACTCAGCATCAGTTCATGTAAGTCTCTCCAGGCCTCTCTGAAATCATCTTGCTGGTCGTTTCTTACAGAACAATAATATTCCATAATATTCATATACCATAATTTATTCAGCCATTCTCCAATTGAAGGGCATCTATTCAATTTCCAGTTTCTAGCCACTACAAAAAGGGCTGCCACAAACATTCTTGCACATGTGGGGCCTTTTCCTTCCTTTATGATTTCTTTGGGATATAAGCCCAATAGAAATGCTGCTGGGTCAAAGGGTATGCACAGTTTGATAATTTTTTGAGCATAGCTCCAAATTGTTCTCCAGAATGGCTGTATCCGTTCACAGCTCCACCAACAATGCATCAGTGTCCCAGCCCTCCCACATTCCCTCCAACATTCATCATTAACTTTTCCTGTCATTTTAGCCAATCTGACAGGTGTGAAGTGGTACCTCAGGGTTGTCTTGATTTGCATTTCTCTGATCAATAGTGATTTGGAGCACCTTTTCATATGAGTATAAATAGTTTTAATTTCATCCTCTGAAAATTGTCTGTTCATATCCTTTGACCATTTATTGATTGGAGAATGGCTTGAATTTTTATAAATATGAGACAATTCTCTATATATTTTAGAGATGAGACCTTTATCAGAACCCTTAAATGTAAAGATGATTTCCCAATTTATTGCTTCCCTCCTAATCTTGTCTGCATTGATTTTGTTTGTACAAAAACTTTTTAACTTAATATAGTTGAAGTTATCTATCTGGTTTTCAATTAAGAGTTCCAGTTCTTCTTTGGACATAAATTTATTCCATCTCCATAGGTCTGAGAGGTAAACTATATTACATTCCTTTAATTTACTTATAGTATCACTCTTTATATCCAGATCATGAACCCATTTAGATCTTATCTTGGTATGTGGTGTTAGATGTGGGTCAAGCCCTAATTTCTTCCACACTAGTTTCCAGTTTTCCCAGCAGTTTTTGTCAAATAGTGAATACTTATCCCAAAAGCTGGGGTCTTTGGGTTTATCAAAAACCAAATTGCTATAGTTATTGCCTAGTTTGTCTTGTGATTCTATCCTATTCCACTGATCGACTACTCTATTTCTTAGCCAGTACCAAATGGTTTTGGCCGTCATCATTTTTCTAACAGCATGTGCTCACATGTGTCTCTATGTCACATTTGGATAATTCTCACTATATTTCAAATTTTTAATTATTGTTATATCTGTTTTGGTGATTCATAATTAATGACCTTTGATGTTACTATTACAATTCTTTTGGAGTGCCATGAACCACACTCATATAGGATGATGAACTTAATTAATGAATGCTGTATGTATTCTGAGTATACCAACCAGCTGTTCCCCCTTTTCTCTCCTTCTCCTCAGGCCTTCCTTCTCCTTTACACACAACATTGAAGAATATTAGATGAATTTGAGTGATAAAGCAATGGCAGAATTTGAAAGGATTGACCTCAATTTGAAAGAAATTCTAAATGCTATCACGTGGCTAAAATGCTATAAAAGAGCATTGCATGATACAGAGAAATCTTTCTTGAAAAGAAGAGTCAATCAATAGTCATGATTATTTTATCATCTTATTTTAAGAAATTGTCCCAGCCATCCTAATCTTCAGCAACCACACCCTGAGAAGTCAGCAGTCATCAACATTAAGGCAAGAATCTTCACATTATGATTCACTGAAGGTTCAGATGATGAATAGCATTTTTTAGCATCAAAGAAAATTTTTTAAATGAAGGTGGGTACCTTTTTGTTAGACATGATACTATTGTACATTTAATAGACTACAGTATAGTGTAAACATAACTTTTATATTCCCTGGAAAACCAAAAAAATTCATGTGACTCACTTCATAGCAATATTTGCTTTATTGTGATGGTTTGGAACCAAACCTACAATATCTCTGAGATATAGCTGTGCATTGTAAAGCACTATGCAGGTTGCTAAAAAGTAAAACAAGATTATGGAATTTTATAGATTGTAAAGAACTTCCAACTGTATATTTTCAATTTATCTTCACAATAATCCACTAAGGTAATCAGGGCAAATATCATTGTCCCCATTTTATAGGCACAGAGACTGAGGCTCACTAAAATTTTAGGGAAATCATGAATAGATCTTCCAATTTGTTTTCAATCTGTCCCTTTGCTTTTCATGTGGTGTTTCCAACTAGATTCAAGGGGGAATAATAAGATGAAGCACATTTCTTTTCTTTTGGACTAGAGTTCATTTAAAGGATTTAAACACAAAGGTCCACAATTCAGAAATTAGGAGCCTAATGTTAACCCTTCACCAAGTAAATCCCTCTGAGATGAAAAATGGAGGTAATCAGACTTTACTACCATGTTGAAGTATTTTGCAGTCATTGGGTTAATTCATGAAAGCATGTGGAAGAAAGCCATTAAAGAATTATTATTAGGAGCTCCCATAGGCATCATTTTTACCCTGAACATAGAAGTTTGTGATTCAGCAAACAAATATGAACTTAGTTCCAACATTTCTCTTGCTTCATCAAAAGAGCATGAGGATTATTAAATGGATACCATGTACCACCATAGAGACAATTTAAAATGCAATCCATCCTACCCTTTGTATTTGGTTTATCCACCTTTGGTGTCCATTTGTTCCCTAACTCTCACCTGTGGCTCCCAGAAGCTGTAGCATGTCCAGCAGCATCTGGGTTAAACTAGGTTGAGAGTAACTGATAGATCTCAAACTTATCAGTGAGTTAAAGGAAGCTTATGAAGACTTCCCTATGCAGAATGGATTGATGAAAATATTTTGTTCCAGGAATCATGAAAGTTTCTGAAGCAGGCACTGTGAAGCCCTTAGAACTTGGTCAGATATTAAAGATGTCAAGGTCATCCACTGCAATCTGGACCATCATCAGTCATTTTGACTTTTGTCTTGTCACTGTACTTAAATGACTAGAAGAAAGAATAAAGCTGATGACTTTGAACAACTTTGCCTCACTTAAATTCAATTCATGTTCAAGTTAATGCATCACTGTGATGTCATTGGTCCTTTTTGAAAACAAAGGATGAAATTTGGTTTGGACTAAAATTCAAAGTCAGCTAAAAGAAACTTCACCTATGCTGCAAAGAGTAGATATAAAGAATCATAAGACATGACCTCTGATCTCATGGAATACACAGTTTAGCTGAGCAGACAAGACATAAACATTGGAAAAACTAAATGACCATAGATGTAGATGATTTATGATAACAAGATGCTAGGATTAGAACAATCTCCTGCAGGGATACTCTTCCTTCTTGCCTTCCCCTTCATCCTTATATCATCTGGACCACTTGGCTAGAAAGTGATTAGGCTATTCATTCTTTTGAATGAACAAAATCTGATGAAATGGAGGATTGACAGACCTTGCCATCTACCCTACTGCTGATCTTTAGAATTCCTGAGACTTTCCATATGTCTTTTTACTAAGACCTCTTATATGAGTTGCTTAAAGTATGAACTCTTTGAAAGCATAGAATCTATTGCTTTTTTTCTATTTGTATCCCCAGCACTTGGCACACATAGAAATTACTTAATAATTTTTTTTCATTCATTCATTCATTCAGGAGATATCCAAGAAAAATAAATGAGAAGTCACCAAATGAATTTGTACAGACAATCATCACTATAAGAACTCAGCATTTTAACTATCAAAAAGTGAGGTAATTTGACATTATTAATAGAGTGATGGATTTGGGGTCAGGACACCTGAGTTCAAATAAAAACTCAGAAACTTACTGGCTGTGTGATCTTGAGGTAGCCACTTAACCCCTCTTAATTCTCAGTTTCCTCATCCAAAAAAAAAAATGAAAATGGTTATATTTCACTTGGTTGTCATGGGTTTCAAAAGAAACAATGTAAATAAAGCCCTTTGCATATTTTAAGGGGCTACAAATCTTTTTCCATGTACCATATTAGCATTGTAAATTTCATGAACCATTGCAACTAATGCCACTAAGTGATCTTTGACAAAATGTGGAAAATAGCCAGAATCCTGGCGCAACAGATGAACTAGTCATGTCTTGATTTTCCAAAAGGGGAAGAACCCCATGTTGCCCAGATGATGAAAGTAACTCTGATGGTAATAATTTGAGTAATTCTATGCTAGATTATTAATGACCTTAAGAAAATATCACTGTGAGCCAGGATGGATTAATTTAAGTGTTAGGCCACTAGTCAAAGTAACTATACCATGTATAATATATAGGAATACATAGGAAACCTAGAGAGAGACCTAAAAAAATTATGATAGTTATTTGTTGAAATCAATGAAAAGAAATAGAATTTCTAGGTAAATTTACTTATAGGTGTGCATTGCTATTTAATGTCCCTTTCCATTTTAATCTGAACATTTTTATTTACATCATTTGTCTTCATACCACTTTCATTTCCCACAATATCTCTTTTACTAGTCCTTTCCAGGAAATCATCTCTTATAATAAAGCATAAAAATTTTTATCAGAAAAATGAATTAAACTGAAAAAGTCTGATATTACATGTAATATTTCACACTCATGGGAATCCCTCACTTCCATAAAAAAGCAGGGGGAAAGGAATATATTTTCATGTTTCTTCTTTGAGGTTGACCTTAGTTGCTGTTAAATTCTTAATGATTATTTTAATATTAAAAAATGAAGTGAGTTGGAAAAGGCAATGCCTTTATGCACACTGACCTTTGAATTGTAGATAAAATTGACAGAAATTTAATGGACTTTGTAGATCAAAGGCTAAATCCATTTCCTTGGAATGGCTATGTGAAGGTCTCCTTTTTCCTTACCCTCCCTCCCCACTAAATTTATTTATGAGTAGTCTGGACAGCAGGGATGAACTCTAACACCTGGGTGCCAGATGGAAAAGTCATACTGTACACAGCACATGCCCCTACTCACCAATTCCATCCTGTCATAAGCCCATTGCCTGAAAGATGGCCAAAGGCATAAACTGGCTAATTTGCTGTCATCATATCCTAAAATTCCCTCTCCAAAAATGACACCTGAAGGAGACTTGCCTTTCATCCTACTTAGAGGCTGGTATCTATTGGAAACTAACAGGTATTAATGTGCCACTGGGGTCTGCAGACACTTGGGCATCCCCATGAATAAAGAGACAAAAGAAATCAGGGCATGTGTGTGAGTCCTAGCCATTGTCTTTCACTGAATATCTGCTACTTGTATCCTCTATCTGCTATGAAGAATGGTCAGTCTGTAACAGAAGATCCATTCGTTAGTGCTAAAACAGATGTTTCTTGAGCCCTCACATCTTAGGTGGCCACTTTCACGGGGTAGAAAAGGATAATCTAAACCTTCCTGTCTTTGCCAAAATAACCATGTGTGGTTCTTTGTTCTGTAAGTCTCTGGAACACACAAATAGATTTCCAAGCAGTGGGAGCCTCCTGTCTGACAAAGTCTTTGGACAAACTCTTGGTCTGCTGTGTTTAACTCCAGATTCCCAAAATCCAGCAGTTGGGTTTCTGCAGCCAGAGATGGTATATGTCTCCTCAAAGGAGAGTGTTTCATGGCTAATGTAGACAAAGCAGGTAGTTAGGGACATATAGATAGAAGAAGATCCTCATGATGACGGTATTGCATCTACTGTCCAAGCAGGAATACAAGCATCCAAGAATCTGCCTTAATTTGGGCTTCAGTTCTAAGTAGAATGGTGGAATCACTGATCCAAAGGTGGAATTCTCCGAGCTTGGTTGGGAATGGGTCAGGGTTAGGGAAGACAGGAAAAAAATGATTCCTGGGACTACATCTTGAATGTTATTTCCTCTACTGATCAGAGATAGGCAGCAAAGTACAGTGGAAAGAGCCCTGGAATATGGAAGTCAGAGCATCTGGGTTCAAATCCTTTCTCTTGGGCTAGCTACTATTATCTCAGGACTTTTGTCTCCTGATTGGTGAAAATTAAAACAAGCATTTTCCCTCAAGGAATATTTGATCCACAACAGGTTTTAGGCCTAGAGTCAGGTCTGACTTCAAATTCCACCTCAGACTTTAGTTGCATGACTTTGGGTAAGTCACTTGATCTCTATCTGCCTCAGTTTCCTCATTTGTAAAATGGGATTAATAATAGTATCTACCTTACAGTATTGTTGTGAAGATCTTATAAATATAAGATCTTATAAAATGATCAACACAGTTCTTGGCACATTATATAAATGTTGCAAACACACACACACACACACAGAGGAGCTGGAGAGTGAAATGGAAAGCCACTTCAGTGGCTTTGCCAAGAAAACCTCAAATGGGCTCATGAGGAATGAGACATGACTGAAATGACTGAACAGCTATATATGTACATGTATATGTGTACAAATATACTGATATTTTAGCACCTACATACAGATATTTAGTATCTACTATATATGTGCATATATGTATCTGTGTATATACACAACCCATTGTTGAGAAAATAAAGAAGATACTATTGTTGAGTTTACCCATTTGGAAATGTCTTCAAATTTGTCTTTTTGGGGCTGTTTGGAAGAATTCTGGGAAGGAAGATTAATCATCTCTGTTCAATTTTCTCAATGAAAAGTGCATCCTGCATCTGTTGGTGCATCTGATTTCTGAATGCCTGTGACACCCTTGCTCACTTCCTAATGGGACTTCGCTCCCCCACCTTTTACTAGTTATGTGGAAGAATTAGCTCAAAACTCACATTTTACTAAGGTGGTAGATAATTTCCTTCTATTCCCTCCTCTTTTTCGGAGATGGTGGGACTTGGGGAGAGAACCTGAGTCTTTTCCCCATCTCAAGAATTTTGGGTGGGCATTCCCTTGCAAATTGTTAGTTCTCCAATTGCCTTCCATGAATGTTGTTACTTATTTATGAACTTGTTCCTCACCCTTTCCCTCATTTATATAAAAGAACTCGGGGGCCACCAATCACTGTTTTCTCATTGAGTATGATTAATGAGGGCAGGAGGTAGAGATCTGGGAAAAGGTTTCAATTTAAACAGAAATCCAGAACACATCCTGCTTTGGAATAATTGATATCCTGGGTAGAACAGGCAGGGAAAAGTATATACTCAAAAGAGGTATACGTAAGTTTCCAAAAACAGGAGAGCCTATAAGAGAGTTTATATTTATATCTTATATATAAACACACATAATACTATACATGGAATCATATAAAACACACATATAGGTTGTTCCAAGTTGACACAATTTTGAGATTTAATAACATCATGCTACTGTATACATGTATACTATATATGCTACTGTATGCTACTGTATGCTACTGTAACATTTGGAAGTTTAATCATTTTAATTTCTTTTATGCTTAGTTTTGTAAAGCTTTAATAATATAGTTTTAATTTTACCATTAATAAGAGGGGGTACCTTGTCATTGCACAGGATGTGTGTGACAATTTCTGGATGACACTTTCTTAGGTCAGTCTGTCATGTATGCATGGAAAAGCTCACTCTCTGGATGATTTTAAAGCTAGGAATTCAAATGCAATCCGTTTGGTCACTGGGCAAAAGCTAACAAAAGTTTGTACAAAATTTGACCTTTGACTAGAAGGATATATAATATAAGATAGTTACATTAAATTATAAGAAACAGATCAGTATTTTAAAAATGCAAATAATTAACCTTTGAAAGGTTGGTTTTTGTAAGTTTGTAGCATTTATACTTCTGAAATTATTCAAGCTTAAGAGTATACTAAGACTTTGGGGATGCACTATAAAATGTGTTACATAATAATTATGTTTAATATGCATAGATAGGTATGTATGTGTATGTTTACACATACATAAACATACACATATCCCTTCTACATAATAACTTTCCCCAATGCAGTTTTGACATATCAGGGGATAGCATAAGAAATTAAATGGGAATATTTAGGGAGTTTTTTGGGAGCTCATGACACAGAAGCTCATGAAGATTAGCACATGACACAGATAAAGTTTATAAACTCAAAAATGCATAAAATATATGTATAATACTACATAATATCAACATATTTTATCCTTTAATAGCCTAATAATTCAGACTTCTTCTCTGATATGAAGAGAGGGCCACAATATTTTACATGGATTCTCCAGATTGTTGGGGTGCTGCACGCTTAACCCCCTTAATGTGGAAGAGATAACTATAATTATATATGAACATATTACACAATATTTTATATATATGTCACATTCTATATATTAAAATCATGTATGTAGTTAGAGCTAATTGAGAAAAGTCCTTGAGTAAAACAGGGCAGAATCACCTTCCCAAGGGTATAGTCTTGTCTAAGGAACTGGGGTTACTTCTCATACTCTGACACCTACCCAGACAGCTCTTGTTACCAATCTTGCTCCTGCCTATCACCTCTCATCCATAGGGCAGTGGAGAAATGGGGAACTCTTAAAGAGAAACATCATTCCCCATAACAACCTAACAGAGTTAATAATATTTGCATTACCTACCACATAGAGTTGTTGAGAGGAATATTCTTTGTATATATTAAAATCTTAGGTGAAATATTATAGCCATCATCAAAATGTATTTTTAATTAACCATAAGTGGGCCTATGATAAGTATCATTAAATACACATAAGTTCAATAAAGAAAACATTGACATAGGCAAATGGAACTTGTATCAATGGATAAAATAAATGACATATTAACATTATATACAAGCTAAGGGGTAAACTCATGTTGGGGAGTGGTGAGTGAAGCAGGACATTAGAGTTGCATATTTAGACAGGGTGGAGCCAGGGAGAGTTTAATTCCTCCAATTCAACAACAATACCTTTCAGCCTAAGAGCTCAAGAACATGAAAAACTAAGGAGACAGCTGACAGTTAATATAGAGTGTTCCTTCTCTGACACGTAACCATGTAAGGCTGAGGAGTGCCCTTCAGCAATGCAATTTTACACTGTCATTTATAGTCAAAATGAACTTTGCGTTTCTTTTTCCCCCAAACATATATACCAAGAAAGAGTAATGCATTTGATGATTATAACTTAGTATAGAGAACAATTGTGATAGGAGAGGAAATGCCCAATACCCCTGGAATATGTCTGCAGCCAATCCAAAAACCTCCTTTCTTTCTGACACCAAAATAAGCCAAATGGATCTGGTTATAGGATGTCATCCCAAGTAACCCAGAGGAGAGCTCCCAGATTTTCTATGTGTAGATCTGCAATATAATGGGATCTGCACCAAACCCTGATAAACATTTTGTTTGAGTGGCTCAGAATTTCAGTAAATCATCTACCTTATTGAAACATAATTTTGGGGGGAGGGACAGATCTCTTCAACTATTTTCTTCCTGATGGAGTAAAGTTGCTTTGACACACATGTCTCAGTTACTCTCCATCTCTGTACAGTATCATGTCTCAAGTAAGAGCAGCAGGGCTGACTTTTAGCAATATGGGGCAGAGGAGGCAGTCACCTGCACAGCCTGGTTGGAGGACCACAGGGAAAGTTCTAAAATAGCTCCCCATTAACCTGTGTGTGTTGGTTGAAATACTAACCTTAGCATCTCATTTCCTTTGGTTAAGACAACAGGGTTTTGATAATAATGCAACTTATTAGTATAAGGGAAGTATAAGGACATCATATTATTGATAACCTTATCATTTCTTGTACATCAGATTCTCTCCTAGAATACAAGTAGAGCTGCTCACTGAAAAACCAGAGAAATAGAGAATAAATTTTGTGGGAGAGTGGGAAGAGTGAGATCCAGTTTGAAAGTTAAAACAATGCCAAGAGAGATCAGGCTCCTATTGTGAGACAGCATGGGAACACGGGATTTAGTTGTATCCTTGTAAATGTTTAACAACTGGCCCTCTGGGAAGAAATAGAAAAAAATATACAGAGGGTAAACTTTTAAGTTTAATCTGCATTATTAATAGTTTTCATATCACTTCTTAAGTCTAGATAATCTGCAAAACAATACTTTTTTGTGCCAATTGCTGAGGTATTGCTCATCCTGAAAATTTAACAATCAGCTCTCAGATGTGCTTCAGCATATCCTGGACTAGACCGGTAGGTGAAGAGGTGGCATCCTGATTATAGAGAGCTATATTGTTGTGCAGAGGGAAGAGAACTGTATCTTGATTTGAATCCTGGCTCTTTTACTCCTTGATGGTAGAAAAACCCTTTAACTTCTCTGTGTCTTAGTTTCCTCTTCTGTAAAAATGAGGACATTGGACCAAATTATCACTGAAGTCCTTTCTGGCTCAATATATGGATTGGTGAATGGAAGAACTGGGGCTATAGGACATTAATGGTACCTGTTTTATCATAGTGCCATTACTAGAGCTAATCTTAAGTAGGAATTCAGCTACTGTGTAACAAATCACTCTTTTCCT
This sequence comes from Myrmecobius fasciatus, assembly GCA_023553655.1. Classification (NCBI taxonomy): domain Eukaryota; kingdom Metazoa; phylum Chordata; class Mammalia; order Dasyuromorphia; family Myrmecobiidae; genus Myrmecobius; species Myrmecobius fasciatus. Next base: position 16,927 of record JAJPUD010007466.1, on the reverse strand, counting down.
GAGTTCAAATCTGACCTTTTACATTTATTAGTTGTGTGTTCCTGGGCAACTTACTTAACTCTATTTGTCTTAGTTTCTTCATTTGTAAAATGAGCTGGAGAAGGTAACGGCAAACCATTTCATTTCCTTTGCCAAGAAAACCCCAAATGGGGTCATGAGAGTCAACCATAACTGAAAACAACTGAACCACAACCATGTAATAAATGTCACCAGACCTGCAGATGAGCCAGTCAGTCATATGGACTGTTTTACTTTGAAGCCAATTGCAGAATCAAGCTGATCAATGGCTTTGACTTTGGGGAAGGTTAACTCTTGAAAGTAGAATTCTCTATTGATGATCAGGAAAGGCAGTTTGATGAGTCACAATCTCTCAAGGCCTTTAGGTAAATTGAAGCTCCAAAATGTTGGGAAAGGGAATTCACTCAATAGTAGAACCAGAAAGAGCAAAGTCAGAAGCCTCAGGCTTTAGTTCTGGACCTGGTGAAGGATTCCTAAACCATGCCATGAGCTCCTCATCCCGGATACTTAATAAATTCTTGTTGACAATATACAAACAGCCCCAAGGAACAATTATTAATGGAACTCTTAATTCTGGCAGCTAGATACCTAAACACATCTATTGTCTAGTGGTGATTGATATAACTGTTTACTCCAAAGTCCAATTAAAAATTTCCATATTTGAACCTCTGATTTTGTTTTGCCCAGCAAATAAAATAGGAAAACATTACCAACTTTCTCCTCCCTCCCCTCCTCCCAAAATAAAAAAAAAATTGGCTTTTGGTTGAAATAATAACAATCAAGCCATTTGCAGCCCATGTTTCCACCCAAGATTTGCAACCAAAATTTCAGCATTCATCACAAGAGTTATAAACAGCCTTGTGGAAATTTCCCCAAGAGTCTCCATGAATAGCAACATGGATGAATTGCAACTTGGGCTTCAGCTGTTTTCATTTCGATGTCAAGCTATAATGTCTCTCTCCTAACTAGAGGCCAAGAGAAATGGCCTTTTCAGGCCTTCTAGGCAAGATATGATATGAGGAGCTCAGTTAGATAAAGTGACCCATGGAAAGACTCTTTCCTTCTAATGATGGATTCTATGATCAAAAAAAATGTAGCAGATTAACCCCAAAGTGCCCAAAGGATATCACCACTACATTGGGGCAGGCTCTTTTATAATATGGACCATTGGGGTTTGGATAATAAATATGTATTCTGAGTTCTATCCAGGGATGATTAGTCATCAGAAGAACTAGATGGAGTTCATAATGGACCTATTCAGTTGTGTCCAATTCTTCATGACCTCATTTGGAGTTTCCTTGGCAAAGATAGTGAAGTGTCTTTCTATTTCCTTCTTCAGCTCATTTTCCAGATAAGGAAACTAAGGCAAACAGGATTAAATAATTTGTCTAGGATCACATAGCTAAGTATCTGAGATCAGATTTGAACTCATGAAGAGTAGTTTTCTTGATTTCAAATCTAGAGCTCTATCTACTATACCACCTAACTGCCCCATTTATAGACCTATAAGCATGAATTCTGAGGATAGTATTAGAGCAAGATTCTAGTGTCTCTCTGACAAGAGTTCTTAAGGTATTTGTGTCATGGATTCTGTTAGCTGTATGGTGAATTTATGGAACCCATCTCAGGATCATGTTTTTAAATAATCAAAGGATATGTTAATTTAAGTAACAGATTTAGTCAAAGTAAAGATATAATTTTTTCCCATCTAAGCCTATCTATGGATACCCTATCTAATAGCTATGGATTTGCTAATACTTTGTTTTATCCATTTTATGGATTATCCTCTGCTTAGTCTAAATGTTGTTGTTGACTTGTATTCAGTCTGACTCTTCATGACCCCATTTGAGTTTTTCTTTTTTTCTTTTTTTTGCTTTTTGCTGAGGCAATTGAGGTTAAGTGACTTGCCCAAGGTCACACCGTTAGGGAATGTTAAGTATCTGAGATCAAATTTGAACTTAGGTCTTCTTGACTTCAGGGCTGGTGCTCTATCCACTGCTCCACCTAGCTGCCCCCATTTGAGTTTTTCTTGACAAAGATACTAGAGTGTCTTCTCTGGGTCATTTTACAGATGAGGAAACTGAGGCAAACAGGGTTAAGTGACATACCCAGAGCCACAGGGCTAGTAGTGTCTGAGGCCAGATTTGAACTGAGGAAGATGAGACATCTGAATTCTAGGCTCAGCAGGCTTTCCATTGAGCCACTTAGCTACCCCACCTAGTCTAAGTATCAGGCTTCAGATCCCCAGCTTTCTCTTATTATTACTATGACCATATGTGAATTCATTAAACTTTCTGGGCTTCAGTTTGCTCATCTGCAAAATAATAGGAATCAACTAGGTATCTAAGGGTCTTTCTGGCTATCAATCCCTTTATTGTCTCCGGAGGCTCCTAGGCTTCTGGCACCAGGACCCAGAAGGGAATCATGGTCAGGCATCTGAGTGAGTAAATGTTGGAGAATACATGTGGGTAAGGGCACATCTCTTGGCTGTATCCCAAAGCCAAAGCCAAATGACTTTTGGATTTTCTGTTGTTCTGGATTATCTGTGTTTCTGTTCTCTTTCATTAGTGTGGCTAATTGAGAGCCATAGACTATGCATGGATGCCAGCTAATTCATTCAATCCTCCCTGTCAGCCCCAAAGCATCCTCTGCATTCCAAGAGAAGACTCCATCATTCAGTCTTGAAAAGCAAGGCTAACCAGGCCACCCTCAAGCTATAAAGATCCTCAGCTCCCTTATACTTGGGGTTCAGCCCAGGGCCTAATTAACCTCTGCTCTGAGGCCCTACTTGCATACTTTAGACGGAAAATATCCTGATGGGGACACATGCAGACCAGAGGGCTTGCTTGCAGCCTGGAAAGTGCCAGGTTTTAAGCAGAAAGAAGAAATGAACCCCAGGAAGGCATCTGAGAGGAGGAAGATTCTGCAAAATACAAACAATTTTCTTCTAGTATTCCAGGACGCCAAGTGAAATAAGAATTCTCCCTTTTGTTCATGGGCCCCTGGTCTTGTTTACTTTCTTTTTATTATTCTGCACTGAACTTAAGGAATTGGCACCATTTCTATTCTGAAATTTCATTGTCAGGGGGTTATTTTTCAGCTGTTTCAAATCATATTTGGGTGGACTTTGGTAGGCTGTGGGTTTTTCCCCCTAAAGAAACTTTGTTTTTTAAATGTAAGAAACTTTTCAGCATCAAAATGATGAATATGGATGTTTTAAAAGTGATTTCTGGTAAACATTATAACATTTTCACTGCGAAAATCTATTTGTAAGTCTACTTTTGCTCATTATGAGTTAGCTTGTCAGTAGGTAGTACAAGTAAATAGAGGGTTGGATCTGGAATCAAGAAGACCTGAATTTAAATCCTGCTTCAGATACTTTCTAATTGAGTGATCCTGGACAAGTCACATAATCTCCATTTGCCTCAGTTTCCTTATCTGTCAAATAAGGATAATAATAACACCTACCTCCTAAGATTGTTGAGAGAATCAAATGAGATAATATTTGTAAAGTGTTCACACAGTTTCTGGCACAGAATAGGGGCTATATAAATGCTTATTCTTCCCTATTACAAGGTAAATGTGGTCAGCTCTTAATGCTGGTATTTTCAAAAGAGGGTGAGGAAAGGGCTGACTAGCCCCTATTACAGAGTAAAACTGCTGTATTTGTCATTTCATGTAATTTTGTGTTAGGACACAGGGCTTTACCTATAATGTAGTGCAATGAGTCATGGGCTGGGCCTGGACTCTGGAAGAATTGAATTCAAAGCTGGCCTCAGAAATTTATAAGCTATGTGACTTTGGGCAAGTCATTTAATTTCTGTCTGCCTCAGTTTACTATTGTTGGGAACTATGATAAGCAGGGAAAACACAAATATAAATAAAAACAAGGACAGTCCAGGCCCTCAATGACATCACAATTTAATGGGGGATGACAATATAGTAAAAAAAAAAAGCTGAAATTTGGAGGGGTGGTGGGAAAGTAGTTCCCCATTCTCTTCCAGAGAAGACCAAATACAGGGTAGCTGGTAGAAAATGGAGAGAAAAATTGGGCTTTGCACCCTCTTAAATAGAGGCACTGGACCCTATGATCTGTTCTTTCAGTCAAAGAGTCCAATCATAAGGGCAAAAGGTACTGAAGAAATATGAGGATCAGGCAGATTCAATCTTGCCACAAAATGAGCTTTTCCAGTGATAAATTTTTCATCAGCCATGAGTTTCTCACCTGTAATATAAGAAAAATAATATCACTTACATCCCAGGGTTGTTATGAAGATTGAATGAGATATTTGCAAAGTTTCTGCAAATCTCAAATCATTATATACATTCTAGTAATTATCACCATTACTATTATTACCAGTATTATTTTATTGGTATAAGGAATTTCAAGGTAAGTAAGTTCCCTATACCAAAGCAGGCCAGTGACTTCTGACTTGAACCTTGATGATTGAGAAGTTAAAGGGTTTGCCTGAAGTCACAGAAGTAGGATGTACCTGAGGTGAGACTTGAAACCCTCATTTGGTTAGATTTTCATTCACTATGGCACCCTGCCTCAGATAATAAGCCCTGTTAGGAAAGGAAGAAAGATCACATTAATCCTATCTCCTTCAGAGCTTCCTTTCTTCTTCTGAGAACATAGCCCTGCCTCTTACCTCTAGCTCAGACACTTTCCTGGTCCAAAACAATAAAGATAAGCTTCAAATTAACAGGTTTATTGATAACCAGAAGAGAAGAATATCATCTCTAAGAAATGGACTGCTTGAAAAACTGTAAGTCTTTAAAAAAGCTTCTGGGAAGCCTCTGTCAATACAACTCAAACCTCCAAACTTACTAATGACTTCATAATTGCTGAATCTAATGGTCTTTTTTTCAATCTTCATCCTTCCTTATGATACTCTCTTTTCCCTAGGTTTTCATGATACTGCTCTTTCTTCATTCTCCTTTTGCCTCTCTGACTATTCCTTCTTAGTCTATTTTACTGAATCTTCATCCAATTTGTACTGCTAAATGTGAGTATCCTCAAAGCTCTACTACTTCATTTGAGGATTCATTGAAATCAATTTATTATCTCTATGCAAATGATGTTCAGATTAATTTATCTGTTTTAAAGTCACTCCAGATGCCTAATCTCATATCTTCCCACTGTACATCTCAAACTGAATACCACATAGATCTCTTAAACTCAATCTGTCCAAAACTGAATTCATCATTTTCATCCCTAAACCTTTTCCTATTCTAAACTTCCCTATTACCACCAGCATCCCAGTCACTATGGCTTACAACCTAGGTTACTTTCAACTCCTTACTTTTACTAATCTCATATCCCATCACTTGCCAAGTCCTATTGATTCTACCTTTAGCAAAGTCCCTTGTACACACGTCCTTCTCTGATACCTCAACCACCCTAATGCAAGCCCTCATCATCTCTTGCTGAATTATTTTAGTAATCTGCTGATTGATTTCCTTGCCTTACAAGTCTCTCCACTTCAATTCATTCTCTATATGTCTTACAAATTGATCTTCCTAAAGTGCAGGTCTATGTCACCCTTTTATTCAGCAAACATTAGTGCTTTCCTATAATCCCTCCCCCAAGCCAAATAGAAAATGACCTATTTGTTTTGGGAGGTTGTTTGTTTGTTTGTTTGTTTTTAGTAATTCCAATACTCCAGTGTTTTTGGCAAGGAAATCAATTTTAAGAAGCTGCCCACTAGGTGGTGCTACCAAACACATTCTCTTCTAGGACCTTTCCCCCCAAATATTACAAAATTCATTCTTAATGGAAATGGTGACAAAGTTCAGAAATGTTCAAGGCCCCACTGGAGTTTGTGATGATTATTCTCTGACTGTGTCAAGATTCAGTTCAGGCTAGTATCCTTCCAAATTGGCCATTTTCCTAATGGGATAGGAGAATTGGAGCTGGAAGGGACCTCATGTTTCTAACCCAAAACTCTCATTTTCCAGATGAGGAAACTGAGGCCCGGAGAGGTAATAAAAGCTAAAACCAGGATATAGATATCATCAGCTTCTTGGCTATTACATGCTATATTTTCTTGGGTTTTAAAGCCTTCCAAACTAATAAGAGAGCTACCTTATTACCTGTCCAAAGGGAAATTATGCCACAGAACGATGCAATGTCTGATACCATGTTATATCCTTTCACAGATTCTTTCCAGTTAACTGGGGCTTCGAGGTGTTTTTGGAACAGAAAACTCCATGTCCCATCACACATCCACAAAATATATATGCCTTCTCCATCTCTGGCTTTCAGGTTCTCCTTTTTTTCCTTTGGCAGCAAGATGATACAATGGGTAGAGCACTGGCCCTAGAGGCAGGACAACTCATCTTCCTGAGTTCAAATCTCCCCCATTCCATCAGCAAAAAGGAATGGACTCCCTTCTCAAATTGTTCTTAAGCATCTTGTGTGACTTTTTCCTTTTCCTTCTTTGAATCCAGGTTGATCTTAGAACAATTCATTAACATCCATAAGCTCCTCCTGTTTCCACCTTCAGTCTCTCCTCCACTGGGTAAGGAATTTTACTCAATGCCTCATCCAGGTTTCCTGACAGTGACTTCCAGCTTCACAAACAATAATGGATCATAGAATGCTTTCAAGTGTCCAAGCTTCATCGTTGGCTAATAAATTATAAATCCTCAAGGGCAATGTCTATGCCATTTTTTTATCTTTCATCCTTCTATATCTGACACTGTGCCTTTTACCATTAATATATTGGCAAATGATTTTTATGTAGTATATTGTAGTTTGAATCTGTGCTCACTGTCTTTGGACTTTTATGCTTTTAAGAAAAAGGAAAAGCCAGATTGCATGACAGAGTTCTGAGCTTGGACTCAGGAAGACCTGAATTCGAACCCAGCCTCAGATACTTATTCATTATATGACCCTGAAAAGTCATTTAATCTCATCTGTCACTTTCCTCATCTGTAAAAGGGGAACAATATTAGCATCTGCTTCCCAGGATTGTTGTGAGCAGCAGATGAGATAATCTATTTTCAATTAAACTTTTCAATTTAAAATGCACAATACCTGGCACATAGTAAATGCTATATAAATGTCAGCTATTTATTATTATTATTATTAACAGCATACAAAGGGCACAATTATGGAATCTGAGAGTTGAAAGAGCCATTAGCACACCTTAACAAGAATTTCTTCTACCAAAATCATGAAAAGTAAGCATTGAGTTTTGGCTTGACAACCATTACCTCATAATTATACTCCCATTCTACTTTATGACAGTTCAAATTATTTAGAAAATTTTCCTTAAGTTATACCAAAATGTGTCTCTCCATCCTTCATAGATAGATAGCTCTATCCTCTTTCTTCCCTCTCTTCCTTCCTTCCCCTTCCTTTATCTTTCTCTATTCTTTTTCCTTCCTTCTTTCCAAGCAGAGTAAGTGTGTAGACTACCTTATCCATTTAATAGCTCTTCACATACTTTGAAGGCAGCAATGTTCCATGCATTTTCACCTTTCTAGGCCAAAAAATCCCCATTTTTTCCAATTCATCCTTATACAGCATGTTTTCCAGCTTTCTCATCCTCCTAGCTTTTACTCTTATAGAGATGGGGGGGGTAGTGGCTATCTTGCTGGAGCAGGTTATGATGATAACTATTGCTGGCTTCATTGTTTATAGTCAGACATTGAAGTAAAAAATGTCAAAAAATTATTTTATAGAGATACCATGAGAGTGTATAAATAAAATGAAGTAATAACTGGGAAAGATATAGCAAAGAAAACTAAACCCAGAATGCCTTTCTTTATAGACCGTGCTTAGCCAAAACTCCCATTGAGTTAAAGCACAGACTACAGAATTATGTACACAGAATGCCTTTAAAGTTCTTCCATAAACCCCAAAAAACAGAACGGTCTGTTTAGAGCTGCTTAGGCAGCAACCTTAATTCTTTTCTGTGGGTTTATAGGCACTGGTACAAGTGGTCCCCAAATACTCCTTTCTTTTAATTACAAATAAGAAAGAACAAATTCTACCCTCACAACTTCCACTCTGCTGTGCTTCCTCAGCACAAAGGACAGAGTTCATGGAAAAAGGAAGACTTCATTCCAAGCTTCCTATAGTAGGATTGTAAGCTGAGAACTGGTTATATTTTCAACTCACCCAGTTTTTCATTGCAAACCACATATTCTTAACATCTTGAATGCTTTAGGTTGAAGTCAATGAAAAACTCTTTCAATATTTCCAAGATTTCATTTTAATACTTTTCATTTCATTTCACTTCTTTCTTTCCTTTCTTTTTTTCTTTTCTTTCTTCTTTCTTTCTATTCTTTCTATTCTTTCTTTCTTCTTCCTTCTTTTCTTTCTTTCCTTTTTCCTCATTTGCTTCCTTTCTTTCTCTTCCTTCTGTCCCTCCTTCCTTCCCTTCCGCCTTTATTTTTCCCTCCCTCCCTTCCTCCTCTCTTCCTTCCTTCTTTCCTTCTTTCCTTCCTTCCTTCCTTCCTTCCTTCCTTCCTTCCTTCCTTCCTTCTTTCCTTCCTTCCTTCCTTCCTTCCTTCCTTCCTTCCTTCCTTCCTTCCTTCCTTCCTTCCTTCCTTCCTTCCTTCCTTCCTTCCTTCCTTCCTTCCTTTATTTCTTGTTTCCTTTCCTTCTTTCTCTTTTTCTTTTTGAGTAAAACAACCCAATTAAATAAAGTCCTGGGAGAACTAATTCAAGGCCACTTTAATTGTTTTCTTTCAAATAGAGGTTGCTGTTCACACAAAGGACTCTTATGCTGTGTTTAAAAACTTCATGGAACAATGGAAAATAGACTGGTTTTGTTGTATGAGAATCTGCTTTCAAATCCCCCCTGCCCTCAACCCTGATGTGAGATGCCTGTGTGAGAACCTCACTCAGGCATGTGTTTCCTCATATTTAAAATGGTGGTTTTGAATTAGACCTCTAAGGTCTAGTGTAGTCCCATAACTATGATCCTCCTTCCAAGTTTATTTAGGCAACTAGAAGACACATTGAACTGATTCTCAGCTACAGTAATCCTGACTCTGCTATTCATTAGTTATTTCATCACCTTACTTTCTTCTTATTTGTTTTAACTTGCTGGGATAGATGCCTACTAGTAGGAGGAGGTGTTTAATGATTGCCTATTGAATTGAATCACTGAGTCAAAGGGAATGGATAATTTAGTCACTTTATTTGCATAATTTCAAATTGATATCTAGAACAATTGGAGCACTTTTCAGTTTCAACACCAATATAACCATATGCCTTTCTTCTCACAGCACCTCCATCATTGACTTTCCTTGGCTTTTGGTTTGCCATTTTGGATAATATAAAATCTGAAAGTTTTAGTTTGCATTTCTCTAACTACTGTCAGAGGCAGAATAGCTAGAGACCAGCCTCAGAATCAGAAAAATGTGGGTTCGGGTCTCATATCTGGAACATACTATTTGGCCTGAGAAATTCTCCTAACCAATTAGTTAATTTGCATTAATAGAGGGAGTTTCCTTATAAAAATAATTCCCTATACTAGTGAGATCTCAGATCCAGGCCCTATCAATTCTCTATTGATGATTTGTGGCATATTTTTGTGTGGTCATTTAGCATTTGTAATTCATTTTAGAAGGTAGATATGAGAATTTTGGTTGCTGAAAGAGGAATAAAATGAACTTTTGGGACAGAAAATAGTTTGTTGCATGAAGAAAAAGGACTTGTGAAGGATGTAAGATATTGGTCCTTTAATAGGTGAGCATTTTGGTTCCTGAAAAGGACAAAAAAGAAAATTTTTGTAAACAAAAATGAAAAAAAAATCCACGTAAATAATCATTATTTTTATTTTAAAGTGTAAGGATAGATAGGAATATCAGAAAGAGGACTTTTAATTTGAGACAGAGAAATGATTGAGGTTTGCAGGCCTTGTTGTCTCTTGGCTCATTTGCAGATAATTTCATTTTTTAAGAACTTTAGAGATTAAAAATTATAAAATATTAAATCCAAATTAATATTTAGAAATTAGGAAATTAAATAAGGATTGTTGGTTTCACAACTGAAAATTGGATTTTTTGAGTTTTACCAAGTAAAAGGTGAGTTGTTGATCACCAAGAGGCTATGATTTGAGCCGAGAGAAGTAGTAAAGAAGAAGAAAAAAAGTACCAAAGAACAAAATAGGAGATGAGATGGCAAAAGCAGTTTGGAAAGCAATAGGAAAAGAGTTTAATAAAAAAAAGATTCCCTGCCAGTAGGAAGAAACATCTGACAGAAAGGCATCAGTTACTGTATTTGGGAGGCTATGTGGAGGCACATGGTCAGATGAGCAAGTGGGAAGACCCATTTCAATACTTTGGTTGGATATTAGGCAGAAAAGAGTCCATTAGGAGATGGACATTGAAAATCTTCCTCTTCCCTCAGGAGCTAGAAAGTCTACTCAAGAAAGTCAAAAAGTAGATTTCTTGGGTCTTTGCACAGGAGGTCACCCACTTCTTGGTTAGGAATGGTAGAAGTCAACAGGAGGTAGAAGATACCTTCTAGTGATGCATGTGGAAGTTGTTGCTTTGGAACAGATGGAAGACACCTGACACTTTCCCTCAAAGGACACAAAAGGCACAAATTTGGCAGTCAGAGAGCCCTTAATATGCCAGAACTTTAGTTGAACTAGTGGGGTTGAGCTAGATGGCCACTGAGGTTTCTTTTAGCTAAAGAGCTATAACCCCTCTTAATTCTAATGTCTTCCTTCTTTTAATTATTTCTTAACTATTCTATATAGAGCTTATTTTTACATATTTGTTTGCTTGTTGTCTCCCTTCTTAAATTGTGAACTACTTAAAGGCAGGAACTATCTTTTACCCCTTTTTGTATTCTCAGCACTTAGTGCAGTCCCTGGAACAAAGGAGGTATTTAATAAATGTTTCTTGACTATCTGTCTATCGATCTATCATTTATCTCTATTAATCCATCTATTTTACCCATCCATCTCTATCTATCTATTAATGCATCTATTTTTCTGTATATCTTACCTAACCATCTCTATCTATTCATCCATCCAACTCTATTTCTATTTAGCTATCTATATATTTTACCTATCCATCTGTCTCTATCTATCCATTTATGTATCTATCTTACCTATATGTTTCTATCCCTTCATCCTTCTATCTCTATCCATCCATCCCTCTATCTTACCTATCCATCTCTAGCTATATATTTATCCATCTATCTTTATCCATTTATCATTTATCTCTGTCTACTATTTATTTCTATTTATCTATCCATTCATCCACCCATCCATTTATCTATCCATTTCTGTATCTATCTTACCTATCCATTTTTATCTAACTTATTTATCCATCTATCTCTATGTCTATCTGTTTGTCTATATTTATTATATCAAAATGTTATATACAGAGACTCTAATAATTCTGTGGATTTATCTTGTATCCTGCTACTTTCAAAAGCAAAACTTACTGTATACATTTTGTTTTGTTTTATTTTTACTAAGTCTTTGGCATATTCCAAGTACACTTATTATATACAGATATTTGACAGTCACATTTTTGGACAATCAGATACATGAAATTTATTTGCCTAGATATAGTTCCTTTGAGGGTGAGTCAACATTCAAGGTATCCCCTGTCCCAAATGTGAAATCACCTGCCACTGAGAAACATAGAATCCCAAGAGTAAAGCTTAAAGGAGACAATCCATTTAACTTTGTAACTCTGCCCTTAGGTTGAGCCGCCCCAATGGAGGCTGTCCTAATGTAAATTCGTTTGACCTCATATATCCAGGTGGACCCAGCCCGTGTTTCACATTGCAAGCAGGTACCGTTACCATCTATCTATATGCCCACCCCTTTGCTCTGAGAACAGGTATCTCTTAGAGCTCAGCTCATCCCTGCAGTTCAACAGATGGAAACTCCCTTCTCTGGGCACTACGCCTTATATGAATTATTTCTCCCTACCCATTAAAGTACCAGCATTTGAGGGTAGGAATTATATCAGTTCTGCCTTTACATTTTCTCTTAATACTCTATTTTAAAAAATTATTCATTCATCCATAACCCTTAGTAGTTGTTTAAACACCTGGAGAGGGTGGTGTGAGGAAGAGCAGTAGCTCTCAGGAAGATTGTCTTCATGCAGGTAGAAACCTAAATTTTCATGGATTTCATTAATTTGAAATTTAATAAACATGGATTTATTGCCTGCTTTGTGCTTTTTGGGCTAAAGACTGGGCCAGTGATTTCATTGGTGTAGGGAGTTTCCAGGGAGGAGAGTACCTAAAGCAATGCAGGTGGGTATCTTCAATGCAGTCTTTCTTGGAGAGTTGCCTAAAGCTCAGTGATTTGCCAAGGGTCAAATAACCAGCACGAGGCAGCAAGATGATGAAGGGAACTGACCTCTGGGCAAGCAATCAGCATGACAGGAGTTTGAATCCTGTATCAGACTTTCACTTGCTTTGTGATGCTGGACAAGTCATTTAACTTCTGCTTTAGTTTCTTCATCTGCTAAATAGGGATAACACCTCTTTTATTTCTATGGGGCTCAGTTACCTCATGTGTAAAATGGGATAATAATAATACTTCCCACACAGGGTTTTGTGGGGACCAAATGATGAGAGAGACAGAGACAGAGACAGACAGAGTATAGAATGTGTCCAGGACTGTTTTAAGCAATGTTTGTCCTTCAGTCTTAAAAAGGACCATAATATCAGGGAGATGATGCCATGATGTACAAATGAATTGGACTGAAGCAAGGAGGTCTGTTCAAGGTCACCAGTCTCACTTTTTCCTCCAGAGCCTTCTGGGTCTAGTGGTCAGATATGGATCAGGACAACAGAACATGGTTCTGGATGCAGTGGGAGACCTTGACTTTTTTAGGCTAAGGTTTTTTAACAGGTGTCTGATTGAGGAAATATGGACTCAGTGATTAAGGCTGGGCAAAAAATGAGGCAGAGAATGGACTCTTTTACCTAGTCAAAAAAATTATTCCATAAGAGGACAACCCCCAGAGTTTCAGGTCAAAACAGAAACAATTGCTATTTACATTCACTCTGAGTTAATCAGGACTTAAACACTGAATAAATGGGACTTGGCAGGGACTTATTGTTGGTCAGTCAATGAGAGCCAGAGTGACTTGGTTTAAAGACACGGTCCTAGCCTGTAAACTCCAAAATAGATGGACATATCATTCCCACCCTCAAGAAGCTCAAATTCTACAGGGGAAGACAATATTAAAAAGTTGGGAAGAGAATAGAGAATATACTCACTATGGCATGGCATGACTAGAGATGTCCAGGGAGTGCTATGGAATCCTGGAAGTGAACAAAATAGAGCCCAAGCTATCCTCCCAAAGCCTAGGGAAGTTGTAAGTATTATGCAAATATTAGCCTTTATTATTATGTTTCAGAGGCAAGAGTAGAACCCAGATTTTCCTATCCATTACTTTGCAACATTCATAAATCTATGTTCGCCTAAAGGCACTGGAGACCTAACAATAAACACTATTTTTATATCTCTAGACAGAAAAGAAATTACATTTTTTCTTTTCTGAAAGGCAGAGAGCAAACAAAATGATCTAGAGAAGCAATTGTCTCTTTTCTTTTTTTTTATTCTGGTTCCAAAATGCCAAAAGAAAAAAAAATGTAACAATTTGATATGGCATCAGATTGTTAGCTCCTTGTAAGAAAAGAGTATCCTTATAACTCCAGTACCTGGCAGTATTGGGTGCTTAATAAATTTTAATTGATTGAATAATAATGAAAAGGGGTTGTTTTAGCTCCTAGCGGTGACATCCTAACAACTTTCAGACACTCTTTTCCTTCCCAGGGTGAATAATACTTTGACCCCTAAAGGAGGGAAGGAAAAAAGGGGGAGGAAAGAAATTCACATGAAAACTTTTTTGTATATTTAAAATGAATAGCAAGTTGTATATAGTATATTTGCAGTTTCAAAAGCAGTTTTTTTATTATACTGTTATGGGAATGCTTGTTTCATTCCATAAATTAAAAATAAAATAAATTTTAATGTAGACATTTGAACTCTACCTTCTGACTTCAAAGTGTAGGCTTTTTAAAAGGATTTTACCCTAGTATAGCATCCCTCTTGGACTCTATCAGGATCCCCTGGGGAGGTTCTGGAATTCTCCAAACAAATTCAACATAGTTAGCAACAACTTTCAGTAAGGTGGAAAGCTATAAAGGTAGGGCTTTTATGCCAAATAAACCTTTTTTTGCAGTTCCCTCCTTTCCTGGAATTTCTCTATTAGCCACATTTCTGGCCTATCTTCTCATTGTTAAAACCAAAGATGTGGCAAGAGGCTGGAAAACTGGTGCCAGCAGTCAGTTGCCATAAAATAGGTGAAGCACATACTAAACTTTGGCAAAGTGACGGGGCTGGGCCACTTTAAAAATGGCCTGTTTTATATTCTTATCCTTGAAGTCTTTGTATACACTAGTGGCCATTGTTATTCCATCTGCCAAGACATTTCAGGCTAATAAACTGTAAAAAGAAAGTCATTTATGATATGAAACTCCCTTTTTATCACTAGGGTTGGGCGACATCCAAAAAAATTGTTGGGTATATTTTCATGCTGCCAAGTCACATTATTGGGTAAAGTTTCCATCAACCATTGCTGTTCTCTCCCCTATAAAGAGTTCAAGAAATGTAAATTGCTCCATAGACAGAAATCAAGTATCCAATAGATCTATGGACACTGTTATAATTCTATACTCTGGGTCATTGCACAAAGTTAAAGGCACTTTAACTTTAGTTAAGAAAGGGAGAGAGTTGAGAAATAAAAAAGTATAGGAATGAGGGTTTCTTATAAGAGACATGTTCAGATTGGCAGAGACAAAGAGAAAGGCAAGTAGGAAGTTGCTTGGGAAAGAAGCTCTGGATCTGAAGCTAGGAAGAGAATAACAGATTGGAATTCTAGGCTTATCACACAAGCAAGTCAGAGTTTGTCTGACCTTCAGTTTCTTCATCTCAAGAAGACTGGAGTTCAACTCCTACCTTTGACAATTACAAGCTGGGTGACCCTGGGCATCTTTCTCTATCTTAGTTTCCTCATCTGTAAAACGAAGACATAAGAATAGCACTTACCTGCCAGATTATTGGGAGGATAAAATGAAATAACATATGTAAAGTATTTTGCAAACCTTAAAACATTCATACACACATATATACACATAGACATGCATACATACATATAATTATTGTAATATATCATATAATCATATCTCACACACTTATGTAGGTGAGATATTGTAAATAATTCATTATATGTTATATATGATAAATTATTTAATCCATTATGTAATAATGCATACTCCATAGTTGTTTTTAAATGTGTTACAGATTGTTAATTATGTATCATTAGTGCAAAAACTAACATGTATGTAATAATGCTTTAGGATTTGCAAAGCACTTCACAGATTATGTATGTGTGCATATTTTATATCTAGACATTCATGCATGTCTACATGAGGAGGGGGTGGAGAGAGTAATGGAGAAGGGAGAGACAGAGACAGAGAGACAGGGACAGAAACAGAGTGGGGAGAGAGATAAAAAGAGAGAAGATAAAGGGAGAAAGGAAGGAAAGAGAGAAAGAGGAAGATGGAGGAAGAAAGAAAGAGACAGAGAGGAAGGGAGAAAAATAGAGTGAGAGAGAGGAGGAGGTAGGGAGAGAAGGGGGAGAGAGAGAAAGAGACAGACACAGAGAAAAGAGGAGGGGGGAAGAGAAAGAGACAGAATGAAGGAGAGAGAGAAAAAAAATGGAGAAAGAGGGAGAGAGAAAGAGAGAGAGAGAGAGAGACTGAGACAGAGCCAGAGAGAAACAGAGACAGAGAGCTGGGCTCCCAAGCACCTGTATATGATATTCCAGCACATGCCCAACCATCCACACATGTGAGGGTAATACAAAGGGATCAAAAGTAGAAAGAGACCTTAGAGATCATCTGGTTCAAAAAACTCTCCCCCATTTTATGAATTAGGAAACTGAGTCTCAGATAAATAAAGTGATTTGCCCAAAATCACGAAGCTCATTCATGGCAGAGTTTGGGATAGAAGCTCAGTCTGTTGAATCCAACTACGTCCTCTTCTCACCATACAACTAATTCTATCCATTATTCCATCAAGTGTCTGAGATGCTCACATCTGCCTGTATAATCTAGTTAAACTATGTGATTATTTATGTGCTTTCAAGGTTATAGAGAAAATGGTTACCATAGTATCCATAGCATCTGACTTTAACCATTGGAGACACAAGCTTTTCATTGCTACCATTACCATCTCTATAGGCTGCTTTTAAAATGAAGATATCTGGGGGAGAGAGTAATAGATTAAGCTGTCCATCAGCCATTATAGAAACACAGACTTAGAACTAGAATGTATTTCAGAGGACATCTAGTACAATCTCCTTCTTTATACCTTTATACAGATTAGGAAACAGGAGAGAGAGAAAGAGAGAGAGAGAAAGAGGGAGGGAGGGAGGGAGGGAGAAGGATAGTGGGAGGAAAGGAGAAAGGGAGGGAGGGAGAGGAAAAAATTGAGAGGGAGAGAGAGATTGAGAGGAAGAGAAGGAGGAAGAGAGATGTTAAGTGATTTGTTTGAATCACACAACTAGTAAATGTCAGAAGCAAGGTTTGAGCACATGTCAGCATATTATTTCTTCCAGTAGTTGGTTGAGAGCCAAACATTGAAGAATAAGAATTTTGATAGGGGTAAAAAAGAATAGATCATGGTATCATATAGAGAGGATGAACTTGGGGTCTAGGCCTCTCTGGAAAGTGCTGGTAAAGTAGGGACCAGCGTAAGAGCTCCATACATCTTCAGCACAATTGAAGGGATGAGAGGGGCCCAGAATGGAAGTGTTCTGGCACTCAGAACTTTGATTCTAGTCCTAGAAGTACTTATTGGTTAATACCACTTGAGCACAATTCCACAGCCTCCCCCCC